>CANUEP010058171.1:0-13776 GCA_947857235.1 Jatropha podagrica | reverse complement strand
TATATATATATATATATAAAAGTATGAATAAGGAACATTTGATTTCGAAAACGCCCCTATGTATTTTAATTGATAAAAAATATTATTAAGGACAATTTAATCTTAATAGCTAAGTTGAGACCACATTATGTTTATTTTCCTATTCTAATTATTATTATTATAATTTTAGTCTAATCCTATTTTAATTAAAAATTTATTCTTTAATACGATTCTTTGATTATTTTTTGTTATTAATAATTTATTGCTTTTGCTATTTTGAATTGAAATTATTAAGTTTGCGATCATATCTTCTTCTTGTAGTAAGTATTAACTCTCTCTATTTATAAATTAATAGAATAGTTGTTATTTATTTATAATCTATAATTCTATAATCTATAATCTATAATATATATATATATATATATATATATATATATATATATATATATATATATATATATATATATAAGTACGAATGGGGAGAGCATTTGGTCTCCAAAACCCCCCTACGTATTCTAATTGATAAAAAATATTAATAAGGACAATTTATTCTTAATAGTTAAGTTGTGATCATATTATATTTATTTTTCTATTCTAATTATTATTATTATAATTTTAATCTAATCCTATTCTAATGTCTATGACTAATTTTGTAGTGTCTTTTAATTTATTTTATAAGTATAATTTCAATTTTAATATAGTTGATACATATAATAAATCTTTGAAATAAACAAAAAAAAAATTATATAATGCATGCAAATAACAAGTATCTACGTGCAACGTACGTTCTAAAAAATTAATAAAGTATAAATTTATTAATATATATAATAATATTAATAAAGTACAAGTATACTAATATATATATATATATATATATATATATGATGATACTAATAAGGTACAAGTATAATAATATATATAATGATACTAAGTGAAAGTATACTAATACATATGATGATGCTAAGTATAAGTATACTTAGATCTAATTATAACTATATTTATAAGTTCATTTATAAGATTTTGTATGAGTTATATTCTAATTTACTAAAAGTCTATATGAAATTTATATTCCATATGAGTCATATTATAAATTAAGATTCAGTTAAAAAAAATAAATTATAATATAATTATAATTATTATTAGAAAGTTTATTAGTGATATTGATAAGTCACTTTAAAAATATTTAATTATAACATTGTTAGCATTATATTCAATTAATAACTTTTTATTTTTAATAAATTTCATAATTACCAGATTATAAAACATTTAATGAAATTACTAAAATATGAATACTATATATATAATTTATTTAATATATTTTATGAAAAAAAGTAAATTTATTTTATTGATATATTATAATTTAATTTACATAATTTTATTTATAAATATTATTTTTAATAATATTTTATTCATTAATAAATATTTAAAGAAAAAATTATTATAGGAGTCAGTTTTATATAAGCTGTGCAAATATATTAGATAAGAATGTAAGGTGGTGTGATGGTTAGTAAATTTTGTCATAATTTTAAAAGGTAAGAATTCGATTCCCATCATCACCAAAATAATTTTGCATGAAACATATTTATTAACGGGTACCTGCTGCTCAGCTAAATCCGATTGCGGGTAATAAAATTACTATCTAAATTTGTACCAAATCCATTTATATACTATGAAATCCGCTAAAATCGGATTGAATCGGGTCGAGTATGCAGCGAATCGGGTTAAATTGTCGTCCCTAAACAGGACTGTCTCTCGCTATCTTCCTTGGCTCGCTAGTTTACAGGCTACAAAAATGGAAATAACAGCTTTGGATGAAGAGTGAAGGTAGAAAGAAGTGAAGAGAATTTTAGGGCCTTTGGGTTTGATTCACAACTCTATTTCCTTATTGAGTAAACCATAAAAAATACTTGTACTATGTGTTTTATTATAATTATACTCTATTCTTAAGTTCACGCCTCACACACCCCAATTTCTCACTTTTTGTTGTAAAGAAAATGATTTACAGCTCGAATCGTGATGCCGTGCGATATTAAAAAAAGTAGTTTTTCTTTTGTTTTTCTCTAGGTTAGATAATGACTGAGAATCAATAGCCATTAAGTCGAGCCACTCTTTCACCATTGTTTCCTAAAAAATGAACATATTTCATGCACTTGTCAAGTTAAATAATATCATTTTCGCTTATGGTTTAACACGTCTGGTTCTTTCAACTTCATTCTTTTTTTTTTTAATTTGAAGATGAAACAGTTTATCTTTTAAATTTTTAATTAAATATTTATATTAATTTAATTAATTTTACTATTATGGCTAAGTTATATAATACTTTTATTCAATGACAATTATAAAATTTAGTGAATGCTAACACAAAATTTTATTATATTTTATATATGAATTAAAATTTTTTTCTATATTAATATCCATTATTTAAATATTTACACTTTAATAGCATAAATAAAATATAAACAATTATGTATATAAATTATCAATCAAATGTAATTTAGTTAGTTTAGTGATAAAGTGTGATGGCATTAACACAATTTACAATATTTATACCAAACCGTTTTAAAATTTTTATACACACTCATTCCAATCATGTTTAAATTTTCTTTTTAAATTTTTACGTGGGATTTATTAATTTGATGAATAAAGAAGAAAATTATCTTATTATTTAGCCTAAAATATTATTCTAGCTAATGTTATATATATATATATATCTTATTATTTAGCCTAAAATATTATTCTAGCTAATGTTATATATATATATATATATATATATATATATGGACGTATATTTATATGGACGTGTATCACATAAAATTATAAAATTTATACTGTTTATTTTTTAAATGATTTGATCCAATTGAAAAATAAAAAATCATTTTCAAGACGGTTTTATAATGATTTTTATTTATTATTAAACCATTTGCTTAAAAAGTTATCAATAAATTGCAATGATATTTAATTAGTTATCTAGAATGTATGATATTTTTCATTAATTTCAAGACAAGTTGATTTTTAATAATTGAAAGATTTTTTATTAATTATTTAATCAAATGCAATCTAAATATAATTAGGTAGTAATTGATAAAAAAATTAAAATGTAGTTAACTAAATCAATAACGGATTGAAATTTATATCAACTATATATTATATATTAATTAAAATTCTCACTAACACTTATAATCTAGGTTGGGTGCAAATTAACTATACGAATTAGCTTAACCAAATACCATATATATATATATATATATATATAATTTGTTAATAAATGAAATTCATATAAAATTTATTTGCAAATAAGATACATAAATTCACTGCGTACTTTTTTTAAAAAATGTTGTGCTACCCTTAACTTTTTTAATTTGATCTAGTTAAACATTTTAACTTATAAAAATTAAACTTGTTATACATTTTATTTGATCTATTAAGCAACTTAACTTGTAAAATTGGATAGATTAAGCACTTATTGATGGTTAAAAAAATGTTAAAAAAATTATTGCTTCAAAAGTTATATTAACCATTGTGACATTTCAACCCGACAAAGCGATTCTAAGAGGACAAATAAAGTAGAGCTCTTGATTGGTTTCTAGAATGACAAGCTAGCTAAGATAGTGAAATACAGAACACATGAATAAATCATATCATAGATTGAAAAGAAAAAAATTAATCATCAGAAATTCTTTTTAGTGGAATGTCTTGGAGAGTTGAAAATACTTCAGGATTAAGCTTGTTCATCAGCGAAATCTTAGGATAGGTGACATCTTAAGAAGTTCCTATTGCACTTCCAGGATAAAATTCTACGGGTCTTGTCAATCTAGTATGAGATGATGCTGACTTAATTTAAAACGGACAATTCCTCTGGTAGTTGTAATCAAGGCGTAACAACCATATATCAAATTATATAATATAAGTTAATAATATTAAAATTGCATCTTTTAATGTAACAATATGTGAAATTATTATAGAAACTGAAGTTTAAGGTACTATAATGTCAATTTTTTAAAGTTCAAAATGTTGTAAGATTTTTTTTATCAAATTTCAAGTGCTAAATTATATATTAAGATAATTTTTATTTACGTTTTGAGTGCTTTAACTTAAAAATGTGCACTTAGTATTTATATAATCATATTTATACTAAATTCTGGATAAAACTAATTAATTTATTTTTTTATTTCCTGAAATACTCTCCAATAATATAATTTCATAAAAAATAGTTAAATCAAAATATTCGTGTTTTTATTTTAAATGTAAAAGTTTTAATTTGTAATTTAATTTTTGAATAATTTTACAGTGTTGATTTGTTTTATTAGTTTCTACTTAATTTTAATTGACTTACTGACATTTGACATAGTGTAGTACAAGTTGAAAGGGAAATAGAAGATGGCGCTTGGCTCCCATGCGATCCACAGCAATTCGAGCCGTGTATCAGCGCCCTGGTTATAATTGAACCCCAAACTCAAAAAAGGACTTATGAAATGAATCCTAACCTTTCTCTGTAACGATTCTCTCTTCCTATTCAACCTCCATACTCCATCAATGGAGGTGACCACACAACCATTCGAGTGAAATGACAATATTGTGAAATCAATGCATTTCACCAACCATTCCCAAAGCTCTAAACAAATAACAAAAATCCAAACAAAAGTATAAAATAAACCCATCAACCAGATCCAAATTACACAAAAACAATGGACATATAAAGTAAAAACAAATAGTTCATCAAAAACCATACCTTTTTCAAGGATAATAAATAAGTAATATAATGGCGAGGATAATTAAGAGGAGGCACTTTGATTGAGCCCAAACTAGCTTTGCTCGCAGAGGAGAGAGGAGCTTTTATCAACCAAGCTTGAAATTGAATTGAATTAAGTTCACGATTGAGTCATTGGTTGCATTGATTGAGTTCCGGCTGCTGTGGTTGGTCCTCTACCCACCGTCGATGCGTGTTTTCACTGCAATCCCAAATTCGCTTTCAGTTCCTCCGACACGTTTAAGAGTATATCTCAATTGATTCTTCAAATCAAAAACCAAAATTGATTCTCTCTCCTGAAACTTGATTTTTCAAATCAAAATCCAAAATTGAAAGAAGTGAGAGAAGAGAGATATTTTAAGGATATATCTTAAATTGATTCTTTACGGTGAAGAGAGAAGAGGGAGACTGGGTTTGCGTCTGAGGAAATTGAAAACTATGGAAGAGAGAGAAAAGACATGGGTTGGTGGGTTAAAGTTTCAAAACTCACCGTTTTAAGTCAACTAAGGTGAGTTAATTTGAATTCTCACCATTCTGACGGGTCCCACTTAAAATATTATTTTATTCAATTCAAAAAGGCTGATTTGGGTTTGGGGTTGAATTATAACAAAAGTGAGAAATTAAGGTGCGTGACAGGTTAACTTAAAAATGAGGTATAAGAGTACAGGAATGTTTAATGGTTTACTCTTTCCTTATTGGTCATAGAAGTCCTGATTTGATTCAGCTTATGATTCGAGTTGCTATCGGTTCATTTGGATTGAATGTGCTCCTAATAGTTTTTGGTTTGGTTTCTCTAGTCTAGAAACTTCTCTTAATAATAATAAAGTTTACAAATTTGGCTTATATAATAAAATTACCTTGTAATATTAGAATTAAATATGTAACAACACTTTTATTCACTTAATCTATTTAATAAAAATTTTAATACCATTTATAGAATAATCAAAGAAACATTTTTACTAATTAATAATTTATTATTATTATTATTTAAATATTTATTCTCGAACGAAATATGTTATTGACTATTAACATTCCAAATCATTATCATTATATCAATATAAAGTGGAATCATAGATCTTTTAGTTTGTGCTGAGGTGGCACTTTCTTAAAAAACCGAGAGCATATAATAATATTGAAGCATCGACATTTATCTTAAGAAACATGGTTCTTCACTCAAGTTAATGCAAAATTATTAAAGAATAAATATTTAGTTTATCTCTATACAGCCACGTAAAATGTCATTTACATCTTTACTCAAAATTGATAGATTTTAGAAAAATTTGAAATTTGAAATTGAAATTTGCATCTATTTTCATCAAATAGCCTTAGGAATTTAAAATTTGTATCTCTCTTCATTAAATAGTAATAGTTTAAAACAAATAGTAAGTGAGTTATATTTTTCAATACTAGCATTAATTATTTCCATTTCATTTTTTTAGTTATATATATGTTTGCATCTTAAAAAAATATAATATTTCATTTAATTATATATATTTCATTTTTAAACACATCACCAATACCCACACATATATATTGCTAGTCTATGCATTCTATCCATATGTTTTTTTCAATTTCATTAAATCAGAAAAAAGGCAAAAAATAACAATTGACCCAAAGATCAATTGCTTAAAACCAATTAACATGGCACGTATTTGAATCATCCAAGCTAAAAGTTCTAATTAGTTTACTTAGACCAAAACAATTAATATATAGCGTTTTCTATATGATAAACCCTAATTGGAATCTAAAAAATACAATGTGGAAGACAAATGACACCGTTATATGTATATAAATCATTTAAAATATCTTAGTGTTGGATTACGCTGCTAAATTATCTGTGTATTCAATAGATTTTAGATACAAATCATACACTCTTTCATTAATTGAGTTAGGTGGTCAATACTTGTTAAGTTTGATAAATATGAAAATACGAAGTAAATTTGATAAATATGCATTTACTCAATTTGATTCACTTAAATCAACAATTTTGTTAAATTTGAAAATGAAAAAAAAATAAAAAAAATAAAAAGTGACATATAAAAAAATCAATTCTATGACCAATCTTTATAACCAAGTTAGGCAACCCGTGTTTGTGCCATTCGAACTAAAAATCTTCAACAATTTATTTTAAACAAAATAGCTAATATATAGCGTTCTCTATGTGTATTGATGAACCTTAATTAGAAATTAAAAAAAAATATAATATGGACGGCAAATAACACCATTATTTGTATCTAAATCATTTAAAATATTTTAATGTTGAATTATGCTACTAAATCATTTGTCCTTTTAATAAGTTTTAAATACAAACAATTACATTCTTTCATTAATCGAGTTAATTGTCAATAGAAATTAAATTCGATAAATATGCATTCACGTATTTTGATCCACTCATATCAATAATTTCGAGCTGGTGGTCAATACGAGTTAATTTGTTGTTTCAATCCAACGTATAGAAAACTAGGATTTTACTTGTTTTACAAGCACACATTATCTAGATTACTGGAAAACTAATCACAAGTCTGTCTACCAATGATAAATATAAGTTAAATTTGATAAATATGTATTCGTCTAACTTGATCCACTCAAATCAATAATTTTGTTAAATTGAAAAATGAAAAAAAAAAAATACACAGGTAAGAATTGATCATAAGGCCAATCATTAGGTTGAATTGTATTTATTCTATCTAAGCTAAGAAATTCATCCATTCATTTTGATCAAAACAGATAATATATAATGTTCTCTGTATTGATAAAATCACTCCAACATAAATGGGCCTGTATCTATTTTTAGGCCTAACAAAATTGCATGCATCATGTTGATTTATTATGGGGAGCAATGTAGTTGCCAATTATTGGTTTTGGCAAAAACATTTAATGCATTAATAATGAGTCATTATTACTAATTTTTGTTCTTATAGCATGAGTAATTATGACTTGATTTCTCTCTAAAACTTATTAATTTTTCCTCCCAAATCACTTAAGGTTATAAGTGTCTTTTTTTATGTAATGATCTAAGATCATTGTGAGCCATTTAGCACTACTGTTATCTTAATTGAGAATAATTGAGAGAAAAATTTGAAATGAAAATTATTAATGGTAAGAGATTGAGAAAATTATCTTTAATATTTCAACGTGCATTTAACATTGTCTCGTCGATTCTCCTCTCAGATTGCCACTTATCATGTGAATTAATTTGAACCCATTTTCCAGGATGTATGCAGTCTAAAAACCAAAGTTTGAAATTTGCAGCATTGGAGTTTGTGGACTTCAAAGTTTTAATTGTTTAGAAGTTTTTTTGGTTTATTTTTTAGCCCTTTTTAACTGATTTATATTCCTAATTAAATTGATATTTATTGGATCAGTCGATCTCTTTCCTTTTTCTGCTATAAAACATGACGAATTGAGTTATCTATGGAAATAAATCCAAACTCATAATTTCAAAACTCTAAAGATGAATTTGATACCTCAAATATACCAAGTCCTTTCAATTGAAAGGTTTTAGCTTCAAATCTATTCCTTATGTATTTTCTCTGAGTATGGCCTTTTATTTCTTAGAATTTCAATTGAAAAGTTTACTGTAACATTTGTACAAGAAACAAGTTTACAGTTATGCCTATGCTTGTGTAATAATTTAAAGTTAAAGCAGAAACAGGTTTATGCTTTTGTAATAATTTGTTGAAATTAATCATTTCTTTCGTATGTGTAAAACTAATTAGTTTTAGGTACAAATGAATTAATTGTATTCCATTCTCCAGGACGTAGGCATGTCGGCAACCGAAGTTTGGAATCTGCAACATTAGAATAAATGGACTTCAAAAGTTATATAGTCCAATTTGTTGTTCTTTGTGTTTTTCCTTTTTCAGTAGTCCTCTAAGGAAAATCCTGTTAAGAGAACGGGGGATATTAGAAGAGCTCTTTTAGAAGCAAATCTAACTGCAAATTTAGCAATATCAATCATTAGTTAAAAAATGGAATGATTTTAACAGTTCATGTCTATATTGTCTATGAAAAGCTTGCTGATAGTGTTTTGTTGGCTGCAGAAGGCGTAAACCTCCATATTACTAAGAGCAACTACAAGATACTTCACTTGGTCTTTTACTGATATACAAGCAAGTGTATGAGTTTTGAATTTGGTACTGCTTAGTGCATGTTATTGTAGTAGCACTGTATCTTCATTGCTCAAGGAAAATGTTTTAGACTCCATGATGTAATAATACTAATTCTAATGTTTCTTATCTAATAATATAACATTGTCTAATAATAATGTTTCCTGACTCTACCATTAGAAGCTGCCAATTTTTTTCATGCAATCATGTTAAAGGAAATTTTATTGTTGTAATCCCTATATCCGAAAGGATTTGGATTGAGGAGGTGTCTTCCTCTAGGATTCTTTGAATTTGGTATGGTAATACTCCTTTTTTATAATAATAATACAACACTATCTATTATTCATTCCTTCATTAATTTATAACTAACTTGATTATGTTTATGCCAATATTCAATTTAATACTCAATTATGTCCCAAATGTTTTTTTCTTTAAGATTTATTATTGTTCAAATAACATTTTACCTCTCCTTACAATTAAATAGCACCCTATTTCGTTTATATATAAATTTTAGAAATGCATTCTTATACACAAAACTTGATAAATTGATGGATCTAAACAGAATTTAGCCATTTCGACGCTAAAATTAGTTATTTAAAGCTTGCATGTAATTCACCAATTTCTATTTTAGAGTAAAAGGCAACACTGAATACTGTTATTGGCAAAAATCTATCAAACTGACTAGTTAAGTTTGAGTCAGTTTGGTTCCAAGGTCTGTTGTCAAAAAGTTTAGTTTGTACATTATGGCCTTGGTTCAGTTCGGTTCAGTATGACTCAATTTGAACCGACTGACTGTTTCCTCACCTCTAGTTATTATTACTAAAATAAATTAATATTCATGTATTATCGTCCTAGATTCAAACTTATAGAGATTTTGTAAGAAATTCGGTAGAGTCTCCAAAACTGGATTATCTACCTGTTAAGTTCACATAAACAATATACAAAAATACACCATCCATCCATCGGGCTAATTAATCCCAATAAAGAACCCATCCTCTGGTACCTCATCATCAACATAGTTCACAAAACAATTCACATTCCATCATAAATCTAATAGATTTCTCGTTACAATTCTTATAATCAGGTTTAGATAGTTATTTAAACGAACTAACTGTTTAACTTCTCCTGTCAAATCCAATTTATGAGTTAGAATTACTCATTCATTCAATGATTATCAAATGTGGTACCCTTTATATTCAGTATAATATAAACCATTAAACTATAATAAAGTAAAAATAAGTTTCAAATTAAACTTATCTTTATAGTTTCTCATATAACTAAACAATGACTAACCATGCCTTGTTGAGGTAACCATTAAATACCAATTTTTCTTAGAGTTTTCGACTAGTAATTTTAGTTACTTGATTGCATCGATTAATATTTCGAAGACTAGTTGATGTCGGTTTGTAAAACCAATTGCATAGGCCTAAGTAACGCACTTAATCTAAAATTTTGTCATTCTGGAATTTCCATCCATCCACGATGGCCTGAAGGATGGCTGTTTCAGAATTTATCGATCCATTGTTGTAAATTTCATGAATTGTCCACCTCTATCTTCAGTTTCAACATTTTAAGCTTAAAATCCCCAATTTTAGATAAATTCAAACCTAAGTTTAAATCCTTCTACCATCTCTAATTAAGCAACAAAATCAAGTAAAGAGGTTCACATAAAAGTATGAAAAGATGGTGATTGGCCTACCTGAGTAGGAGTGGTAGCCGGAGGTGATGGATTTGGTCGGGGCTTGAACTATCTCGCTTCTTTCTCACTCAAACGACGGCTTAAAAATAATAGAGCAAGTCTTTACCTAATTGTTTACTAAATCTGTGGGGGCTATATGACTCAATGAAGTATTGGTTCTTATAGCGCAAAGCCAAGAAGCTTGAACGAAGATTGATGAAGTGTTCCACTTTTTGTAAAGATAACTTGCCATTATACTCTAAAAGGAGGTCTCTCTTCATTACACGAGATGGACCCAACTAAGCTTTCCTTTCCATGAAAAGTTTGGTGACTTCAGTTTCATTGTAATATTTGGCCATTCGTCGTCCACTATAGGAAGTCATTCTAGCATCTCCATTAATGTCATGCGTAAAGTGCGTGTCAAAACGGTTAGCTAGCCAAGCATACACATAATGGAAAGGTAATGGAACTTCACATCTCTTCAAAGTTATTGCAGTAAAGATTGCTCGAAGGCCTCTATAAATGCTTGCCAAAATAGGAATAGCCAAGGAAAAGGTTTCACTAGAGGCAATCTTACTTGCAACTTTGAAAGTGCATGGGCGAATAAGATTCACTCTATCATGCGGAAGAACAAACTTGCATAGCCAATAAGAAATCAAAGCAGCCAAATAAACTTCTTCTCGTAGGTCATCTTCTATGTTTAGAATCTCAAAAGACTTTTGCCAGTTTGCATCTCATGGTAACTTATTGCCAATAACACTTAAATGATTAAAATTCTTCTTGGGAGGAGCAATTTTCTTAGTGTAGTCATTTTTAAGAGGCTCAGGATATCTAACAAAACCGCGAAACTAAAAGTTTACCTAGTTGCGTACATTCAACTCAAAGGTGTTTTCAACTCGTTTGACATTTTTGTAGTAAGCACAAATAAGTATTTGCAGCTTCGTGGTAAGAAAGGAGCTCTATTTCCATCAACTCTAGTAAGATCTAGAACTGAAGGAATCATCTCATCATAAAATGAGTCGTGGATTGGAAGTCCACCTAGGAACTTCAAATCCAAAAGAGAAATTAACTCCTCTCCAGTTGGGAGGAAAATAGTATTGTTGAAGCACTCCACTGTTCACAAAAACGATGAATAACATTGGGGCAACAATCATAAGTGAAGAGTGATGTGAACAAGGCATGATACACATTGGCTTTCAAATGCAGCTGCTTATTACTTGCCAGCACATCTTCAAGCCACTCCTAATAGCGTTCGACAAATGAAAATTCACCAGTAAATTTGAAAGAAGGATGCCAAGAAACTTCATTATTGTGGATGCGACTCTTCAAAAGTAGAAGATTATTTGATGGATTTTTAAGCGAATAAAGTGAAGATTGCAACAAAAGGCATTGGACACGCTTAATTACTTCATGTGAAAGTTGGAATTCACATGACCGTTCAATAGTCCAATCCATAAGATGAGGTGAGTCAACTTTGCTTGATGCATTGGCTTTTAGAAATTCATCAGCAGATCTTTGAAAAGTGAAGATTTTTCCAAGATTTGAATCCTCTTCTTTGTCACTCAAAAACTTCATACATGAAATTTTTCGCTAAGCCAAAAGATCAATTATGTGAACCATTTTGATGAAGTCTCAAAAGCAGCTGACTACCTAAAAAAAAAAGGACTTGTGAAAAAAAAAAATCAAAATCAATTTTGACATGTCCATATCAAATACAGTTCACATGAATTTGGAGAAAAGAAAAGAAAAAAAAATCAAATTCTTACGATCAACTGTGTTCAGGCCAAATTAAATTCGTTAGTTATTGGTCAGCAATTAAATCAGGCATGCAAATTAAAATCAAGCATGTGAGTTCATGATCATCAATTAAGAATCTTCTTAAATGCATACTATTTTTTAAATCTTTTAAGTCTTCCATTTTAGATTTTATTAGTGAATTTATTTCCATTGTCCTAATTGAATGAGCTTTTATCAGATTTAAATTCTTTCTTTTGGGTTTATCTGTAAATTCTAATTTAATTGTTTTATTTTTTATTTTAATTTTAATACAATTATCTTTTACTGAATAGGGTGTTATAAGACTTATAAAATGTGTTCCTAAAATTACCATATAATTTATTTGTGAAGATAATAAAAATACTGTCTTTATCTCTAAGTCTTGCTTTATGATCAATGCCTCTACTTTTCCCAAAATACTCAAACTTGTTTTGTTTGCTGTTTTTAATTTTTCTTTAGTTCCTAGCCAAAATCTTTTAGGTATTAAATTTGATTTTATACAATTTAAATCTGCTTCTGTGTCAAATAATGCTATTGTATCTATTATAAAATCGTCTGATAATTTGACTGTTAATTTTATTAAGTATTTCTTAGAGTTATTTCTTGTAATAATAATATAAAATTATTATCTACTTCTTCATCTTCTAACTGATTTATTTGTTCATTTATGTCTTCTTCCTCTCTTTCTTCTTCCGAAGAAGAGGAATTAGAATCTATTTGTTTTTCTAAAATTTTTATTCTCTTTGCATTTTTTTGAAGTTGATTTTTTAATTCTTTTACTTCATTTTTTATTATTTTAATTTCCTTTTGCAAATCTTTTATAGAAACTTCTTCTTCTATTTTTTTATTTTTATTTAGTATGGAGGTTAAATCATAAGTTTGTTTATTTATTTTAGGGGTATTTTCTTTTATTTCTTTATTCTCTTCAAAACTTTTTATTAGTTTTTTAAGAAGTTTTTCTTTAGTGTCATTATCCTCTATATTATTTATTACTTCTAAAAGTGCACTTTGATCCTTAGTTAGTATGTTTATTGATTTCTCCGAATAACTTGTTGTTTCTAATTCATCTATCTTGTTTTCACTTTCTGTTATTTCTAATTCTGAAGTTTCTGAATATATATATAATTCTTGAATTTTACTCACTATTTCTTCTTCTAATTTTAATTCATTTAGCCTTTTATTAAATTTATAAAATTTAGATGTATGTCCTTTCTTACCACAATTGTAACAAGTTAAATCTTTATATGATTTTTTATTTTGAAATTTATTTGACTGTTCATTTTTCTTATATTTCCTATATGGTTTATAGCTTTTTCCCTTATAATACTCTTCTTTACTTGGTTTTGTTCCATAATGCCTCTTATAGTACCTATTTCTTTTATAATATTTTTTAGGTTTTGGTTCTGAGCATTGATCTTTGCATTGTTTTTTTAATGTCATACCATAATCAAATTGTTTACAAAAAGATCCTAATTCTTGTTTAGTTT
>CANUEP010058108.1:0-59287 GCA_947857235.1 Jatropha podagrica | reverse complement strand
GTCCTTCCTTGGGAATGTACTCGTAGCTAAAAGCATCACGACCACCTATGACGATAAATGTACCATCTGGCAATGTTGCCTGTGTTGAGTACCTGAAAAACAAGAAATTACCAAAATTAAACATAGTTTTGTTATTCTAGTAGATATAACTTTTATGTGCCTTTTGGCTTCAAAATACTAGAATCGTATTCACATACCATCTACGATCCGCAAGAGCAGTTGGGTACTCTCTCCAGTCGCTGCCTTCAGCAGTGCCAAGATACCTGACAGTATTTGCACCCCCTTGAAATCCTCCAGTACTTACCAAGGTACCTTCAACGTCAAGACCTCCTGATGAGCACCAGGTATCAGTATTGAGCTGCAACCAAGAAATAATAGAATTAAAAAATGGGCAATTAATCAAGTTATGAGTGTATGAGGGTAAGTTTTGAATTACTACCTCGAGAGGAGTAAGTTTTGAATCGTTAATGTCGAACAAGACAGAATGACACCAACAATCTTTTTCACCGGTGGCTTGATCAAGAACACGACATTTTCCATTGGGCAATTCAATTTTTGAAATTTTCCAAATGGTAGCATCGTACATCAAAACCTTATTAGTCTTAGGAAGCAACATTGCATGCATAGACGAGACGCCGGAATTTTCAGAGACAAGTTCCCATTTTCCTTTATATCCGAGTTCAACTGGCATAGGATAAGCAGGAGGCGCACGTGCACCGCCACCTTTAGCATTACCAGCAACGGCACCAGCAACGCCACCTTCGTTTTCAGCATTGCCACCATCATCTTCGGCACCGACATTAATATCAATAGCTCCCGGCGCAGCAGCACCCGGCCCCTTCTCAACCATATTAGCAGCATCCTCATTCCAATAATCAGGGTCAATGGCATTAGGAGTACCTTTAGCAGCAACTGCATCGGCTGTTACTTTAGCCACATCACCGGTTGTTGGTGTACCAAAATCATCAGGTATTTTCTTCTGCTTGAAATCGTTCGGATTACCGAAAGGGTTTCCGAACATTTCATGAGGACCTAACACTTTTTCTTCGTTGAACGTTTTGAAAGCGTCTTTCTTTAACCACTCCTCCTCTATCTCTTCTCTAGCTTTTTCAGCAGGAGCATCAGCCGCCTTAACCTCACCTTTAGCCTCACCTGGAGCAGCAGCAGCCACCTTAGCATCACTCTTTGCCTCACCTGGAGCAGCAGCCACCTTAGCATCAACGTTAGCTTGTCCATGAGCATAACCAGAAACAAACAACACATAAATAAGTAATAAAAGTCTGAAACTTGTCGCCATTGCGAAGGAACTATTTTTTTGTTTTCCTTTTTTCCTTTTTTTTTTTTGAAATAAATCTTTTTTTTATTATTTTTCTTCCTGATTATTACTTCTCCCTTCTGCATGAATGCCTTTTATAGATACAAGAAGTTGTTAGTAAAGAGGCAATAAAACATGGAAGTTGTTCCTTGTTCCGCGAACAGCCATTGATAACTCAGTTAATTTGAAAAACACCCGCAATTTTTTCGGACAAATAGTTTGAAAAAGTATTACCGATGGACGTAAAAATTATCTCTCAAATTGATCTTTTCTTTTCTTTTTTTTTACTTAAACATTTCAAAGTGTTGCCACTGTTCTTGATTCTGATTTATAAAAATTTTCCTTTCTTCTCGAAAAAAAAAAACATTTCAAAGCATTGAACGTCCGCTCAAAAAATAAGAATATGTAGTCTTATGTTAATATTTTTTTTTAAAAGTAATTAATAAACATGGTTTCATCCTCCATTTTTGTTCTTTTATTGTAAAAAGAAAAGAAAAAACAAAATTAGACACTCTCGGAATTAAGATAGAACTCAATATAAGATAAGGAATGAATTAATTAATCTATTTTATTATAATGTAAAATTTACTAATAATAATAGATTACTAAGTACATATGTTCTCTAATTAAATACTTTTAAAAATTCATATATATGAAAATCTTTTCATGCATTTGTTTGGTAATTAATTAGTATGTTTTTTTTATTATTTTTCGAAATTAATTATTCAAATAATATTTTTTAATAGACCATATGGAAATTAAGGAATTTTCAATTATAACGAATATTAAAATAAATAATTTAGAGGATATAATAGTCGTCTTCCAAATGTAATAATAGCACAAGTGACTGAAAGGATAATATTATCTCGTACAAGTACAACAACAAGAGAACCAGAATAATTTCTTGAAAGATGAGTTAATTTGAGGATGAGTGTAAAAATGACGCGCTTTGCAGTGCGGCTCGTTTCTTGTATTACCCTAATCAAAACGTTCACTTTTGTAAGCTTCCCCATTTTTCTGCTGTCCATCTCACCTTTTTCTTTCTCAGAAAACCTCTGTGCGGCCTCAGAACAGAACCATCTCTCTCTCTCTCTATTTCTTCAACTTGCTTTCGACCATTATCATTATTTATGCAAGTTGTCTGTTTCTTCTCTTCTCAGCTTAAAAAAGCTTATCCATGGATAGTCTAATGGTTGCTACTACTGCTATTGTGCTAGAAAACAAGAAAAGAGCTACCAAAAGAACCAAGAAAATCAAGAAACAGCCAATGAAAGTTGTTTACATTTCTAACCCTATCAAGTTCAAAACCAGTGCTTCTCAATTTAAGGCTTTGGTGCAAGAACTCACTGGCCAAGATTCTGAACTGTCTGCTGACCCAACTAGCTGGTTTCTTGATCATTATCATCATGATGATGTCGTCGGTTGCGATAATCTCACAGACCTAGATTCATCAAGAACTAAAGATGATGATGATCATGAACTGGTAGAGGTGGTCCCCTGTTTAGATCTTAAAGATCAGCAGCAACCTGAAAGAGCAGTATTAGATCCTGATGCTCCTCCACTGGAGTTTTTTGATGATATTTTCATTCCCCAAATGTTGGATAATTACTCTCCTGGGTTAATGGCATCAGGTTTGGTCCATGAATCTTCTGCTGCTGCTACAACAATTCATGTGGATTTGCTAAGAACCCTAAATTGAGTAAGCTCTCTCTCTCTCTCTCTCTCTCTCTCTCTCTCTCTCTGGATATGTAATTAATTATAATCATGTTTGGTAATTTCTTTATGTAATTACTAATTAACAATAATTAAACTTTTCCATGTGCAATCTGATGTTGGATTTTATCTTTCAATTCATGATTTGTTTTCGTCATTTGGAAACAATACCTTTATAATTAAAAGATCTTTCCTATGTCAACTGCAATTGAAGCAAAAGACAAAGAAGTATAAGCTCTCTAGCCAAACTAAGTAGCTAGGGTAGCTAAGCCATATAGGAGTATTATCCTGACCTTGCAACCAAACACTGGCTGTGTATATTATATGTGTATTAATTAAATGTTAGCATGAGCAAACATGAGCATAGAGATCCAAAGCAAAATAAGTGGCTCACGTTGATTTTTAAAGGTAGATTTTATGCATGTGAAGATATATATTTAAGATGACAAATATAGAAATACAAGTAAAAATAGTACGTACGTCTCACTTGTTTCTCTTATTAGGCAGTCATTTATTATAATGATTAAATAAAGAAAGAATTGTTATGCATTGCCTCCTGATTATATAAAAAAGATATTGGTTATTGTTGAAATCTAACCACTTACGCGAACCACACACATTAGGAATAGTTTTGCTGGATCTTTTACATCATATGGAGAGAACAATGAATGAAAAATGCCAATGTATAAATAAGTAATTAATAAAATAATTTTAATATATTATAAGTAAATATTTATATATTATGTGAACAAAAAATAAGAACCAATTTTGTACATTTTCCTATATAATAATATCAAAATTAAATGGTCATTGCCCCTATAAATATTAAAAATTTGTGACAGACGAAAAAATATAAAATAGTTAATACAAGAAATTGCAACAATCAAAAAAATAGAACAATGAATTCCATGAATATTGTAAATACTATTTTTCAATATGGTTATTTGCATATCATTTTTATTAAATTTTGTGCATAATATTTGATACGCTAACATGACAGACAGTAAGGGAAAATAACGCAAAATAAATTTATTAGAACCAGCAATTTATTGCAGGGCCCCTTGGTTATATATTTTTTTGAAGGAGCTAAACTCTGATGCCTGCATTGATGAATACATCATGACATGACGTATCTGTCAAGTTGTAATTTGGTAGGGACTAGGACATGGCATCATTCTTAAAGTCCAACGTACACTAGTCCGGCTCGATTCAATTTGGTTTTTAATACATTTGGTTTGATTTTAATTTTAGAAAAAAAATAAAAACTTATTTAATTTGATTCAAGTTTTGCTAAACCTAAAAATTGTCAAAAATAGTTCAAAATCAAAATCAAATTATAATCAATTCGGCTTGATTTTTTTTTTCAGCTATAGAAATTGATTCAATTTGGTTTGAACCAGGAAAAACCAGTTGGGTTACAAAATTTTTACCAATTTTGGAGGGGACAAAATATAATTTTTCATAATTATTTTTTCATATTTCTTAGGTGCGCAGACCGACCTAGTCCTGCCCCTGGTTTGAACCGAATCAATAAAATGCTTATCCTTAAAGACCACCCTCTGCCCAGCTTGTTGCCATGTTGGTACAAATGAAAATGAAGGCTAGTTTAATGCCATTCAATAGCGCTACACTGCTTTTTGTCATATCTGTAGTGTGGTACAGTAATACCTGTGTCGGTAAACAGACCAAAAGTAGAACCACAAATGAATCAACCTGGTTGGGCCGCTGGTAGCAAAATTCTTTGAAGAGTGGACAACAGGTTTGTAGGGCAGTGAGGTCTTTTCCATTTTAGAGGTAAAATGTTAAGACAGTACAAATCATATGTTATCATTCTTGTGCCTAAAGCAAAGGTGAAATAAAGAAAAAAAAAGCTATGAACGAAGTAAAAAAAGAGTTGCTAAAACACTGATCTAAAATTCAAATTATGCACGAGTATAACTCATTCTAAATTTTTCTGTTTTTTGGAACCTGGTGACCTAACTTTTGCTTTCCACCATCATGTAAAAAAGAGTTTTCTGTTGTCAGTAATATGAAACTGATGAAGAAAATATCAACTGAGATAGAGAGAGAGCAAGAAAACCCAGAGAAAAGCAAGAAGGTACCTCCTAAGTGGCTAAGCATCACCAAATCAATCCTGATCTTCTCTTGTGGTGCCTACATTTTCATTGTGCCATTTTATAAAACCTTCCTCAAGAGCTTCTTTCATCCATTTATAACGGCAGCACTCTCTAGCCTCAGGAATGGTTAGCCAACTTCTACGGCGAGTGTTCTGTTCTGGCCAAGATTGTAGCTCTTCCTTCACAAGCAAAGCAAACATAGCAGCTTTACACAAACCTTCTGGACAAAACTCATCTTGAAGGGTTTTGCTTTTGAATTCATAGTGTCCAAGAAAATGCTGGAATGGACAAACACCCTAATGATTAAGGCCATGGAATCACAGTACAAGCACAACCATAAAAAAATAATTTTACAAAAACTGCACGATAAAAGAAAAGAAATCTAGTAATGTCACCATGCGCAGGAGAGTAAACTTATAAATACAAGGTCTTGGTTGGTTTTTCATTTCTTAGCTTAAGTCCCGTTTCCCCTTTCCCTGCTCCCATTGATTTCATATTCTAGAGGTTCAATAATCCTTGCTTTACTCCCTCCCACTTTACATTATGGGATATTGAAGAATAAAATATACAATTAAGAATAGGGGAGAAGAAAGTTAAGAGATAGCCGGAAGAGAAGAAAGTAAAAATGTTAAAGTGAAAAGAAGAATGTCAGCTAGCACATTTGTCATATGGCGTTTCCTCATTCTTTACTATTTGCCTCAGGAATTAGGATCTATTGAGAAAAGGACAGTAGAAATGACTAGATACAAAAATTGGAAGTAACAAGAGAAACTACTGCATGGCTCATGTTGCACTTCAAGAAAACAATAGTAGCCATTGCACAAAAGACACAATGACAAGCATTTTTAGGTGACTGCTCCTCAAAAATAAGAAATTCACATCATTAATGGACAACTCAGGAGCAAATAAAAAATCATGAAATTTTCAGAGGACTTGTGAAAGGTTGACATCCGAACCCATAATATCTTGCTTCCAATCAGCTTCATAAGAACCCAAACTCATTGTTTGGCTTCTTTAAGACATCAAAGAAGCACCAAGAGCTCAAAGTTACATCATTATCAACCCAACTACATCTATCAAAAATAACCAAAGGCATGCAGCAGATGTCCAATTGCCTAGGATGCAAAACCAAACACCCACCATAATTTCATCCTACAGTCAAATTGAATGCAATTAAATGCATGTGAAAGTTCACCAATAGTTATGGGAATAATATCACTCATCAACATGATCAGAATTGTGATGTCTGAATATGTTCAAACATCTACCACTATTCTTTCATCTCAAAGTCGACTTAGAAATCTTCTGTCATTCCAAGCCCCAACCCTTTGGGCCCTATTAGTACTTGGATTTCATCAGAGGAAATGCAGTCCATATGAATTGAGGAAATGCTATTCAAGAGAGTGATTTTATAGTTTTTAAAAAGCATTGGGAGACTTTGCAGCTTTTAGATAAATGCTAGAAAGACCAGTGTCCTTCATTCAATAAAACCAGTTGCCATACAACAATCGCATTGCTCCAAGAAGATGAAATTGAAGTATTCTAATGTCTTGAAGAATTTGTCCAGTCCAATGGTTCAAGGTCCTCTCCTAAATTTTCTTGCAGGTAGAATTGTGCTCTCATTATTATTTAACTGATTAATTAGATAGAAATTTAATACCAGTATAACAGTAAAAAAGTTATATTCTCATCTTCTTTTGTAATGGCTATCAAGTAATGTTATTATTCCTAGCATTTAAATTGATCGCTGAAGATTTAGCTGTTCATTCCCATTTTACTGTATGACTTCACCACTACCAATAGAGTCAACTTGACTGACAAACAAACAAAAGAGGACATGCACATGCACATGTCTGTGCACCCTATACAGATACGTATTCACCAACTTTATAAATCAGAATTTCTTTCAACCATTTGAATGAGATATTGGATAACGATCTGAAAGCCCTAAGGTGTGCATATGAAGAAGAGAATAAAATCAGGTTTTTCTTACCATTAAATCACCGCGAACTCCAGCTTCTTCTAGGGCTTCACGTGCTGCTGCCTCCTCAACTGTTTCATCATTTTCCCAGCCACCCTATGATTGGGATAAATATAAACTTATAAATAAAAGTATTACCTTACTATGAAATATGAATAATTGTAGGAAAATGTAACTCTATCACAGCAATTGCAGTAACGAATCTATTTGTTGTGCCTGATGAGACCTCTGTAACAGAAGAGGAGATCAACTAGTTCCAGCCAGTTATAATTAGTAAATGACGTTATCAACTATCGCTAATCAAATGAGTAACATGGTCGATTCGTGCATGGAGGAAATCCATGGCTTTGAACTTATGTAGCTTGATAGCAGTACTGCTTATTTATTGATGTCATATCAGTGCTTGTAACAATTTGAATTATCTGTTCCAAATGACACTTTTTTCTGGTATTTCAATACTATAATTTACAATCATCATTTCCAGGTCCAAATGAATGAGATACCAATAGTCCTATTCGAAGTGTTCAAAGACTAGGATGCATGTGCATGGATGTGTGCTTATCTTGAGTTAGTAGAGTTCAATGATGCCATACAAGACCAGTGAACAGAAGGAGTTTTAGAGTATCATTTCTTACAATGTAGATTCTGGTTAGTCAAAGAGTGGACAAAGGGGAAGAAATTATAAAAATAAATCTAGAACCATAAAGCCCTTTCTGTTCACATTAGACACTGTTCAGCTTAATGAAAAAGTATAATGAGGAAAATAATTACAAAAAAGTTTAAATGTACGCATCTTTATGTAAATTTTTAATATATACCTTAGGGAACAGAAGACCAGGTCCACTATTTGAGTTGATCATTAGTACCTCAACAACCTTCTCACAAGTGCCATCCTCATTTTCGTCACAACTTCTATATTTAAAAGGAATACATCTGCAAATTAATATGCCAGTTAGAATTTAAATAAAAAAAAGAAGATCATTATCACTAGAAAATTCAAATAGAACAAACAAGATCTGTATCACTAGAAATAAGGAATGCACTGTGCTCACAATACTCTAAAATTTCCTTTTCACAGTAAGTCGTCCAATATGCATAAGAACAAGGTGTTTCAAATAAGGTTCCGGAGTATAACCGTGATGTCTAAATTACTTGCAATGTAAGGCCCCTAGTGGATATCATTACAACTAAGAATTTGCCTTCCAAAGGATTAAAGAACTGAAATTTGAATGATATCCCAAATATTAGGCTCCACAATCCATCATCCTGTAATATTTGTTAATGCAGCATGCCTGCAGGGCTTCGGAGAAAAAAATTGTGCTGCAGGAAATACAAATCCTAAGAATTTGAGATGCAAAGGTAAAATGACTACTACTAAGCAACATTCTAACAGAATCAACAAAAGGAAAAGCAAATGATTCCGCAAGAGTAAAAGCGTTCCCTTAACCTCAAAAGTTCCTTTCCTGTTGCATCAGAAAAGTTCACAGAATAGGATCAGTATAGATTCTTAACTCTCTGTTTCAAATTTTAAATGCAAAATAATTATTATGAGGAAAACCAATTACACGATAACTTTCAAATGAGTATTTATCATGACGCTTGTCAATTCCATACAAATTCCTACTTTCTATCAATTCCCCTATTGGTTGTTGGTTAAATCTTAAATATATAGGCAACGTGAAATCTATGGAATTAATTTGTAATTTTACAGCAAAATGTAAATGAATTCTATATCAAAATAAAACAAATGGCGATCATCGAAATGAGAAAAACATATACTACGATCATAATCCAAAACAGCAAATGTAAAAATACCCGGCGACAAGGCGGCAGCCGGAGTCATAACGCTGCTGGTGGCGACCCGTGCGAGCCACCAATTCAGACATTGGAGAAATAAATTATTTTCTTTCTTTCTTCCGTTATAGCCTTGCAGTCCTGAAATAATAATAATAATAGCAGGAAGCAATCTCAACCATCTTTTCGCTCTCAAAATCTACAATTCTGCTTTTGCTTCTTCCAGTTTCTTTTTCATTATCTCCGACTACAGACACCACCGACAACAGTCTCCACCGATGACCGGTCACCACCAAAAATAAAAGTAAAAGCCCGAGAAAATTCAGTCGTGGTCAGTGTGAGATTCTGCCAGAAAGAGCAACGAAAAGAGCGGGGAACAGAACGGTGGGGGCGGGCGGAAGCTGTGTCGCGTGGAAAGAGTCAGCTGTATATATAATATACATAAAAATCCGTTAGCTCTGTGCGGTGATTGGGAGAGAGAGAATGCAAGATAGTTACCGACTTGGTTTAGTTGTCTATTACAAAAACTGAATTCATTAATTAACCAATTGATTAAATTGACAAATTTACCGTATTTACCCCTGGCTCTTGCTGAGTCTATACCTATGTCTATTCAATAATATTAACTATTTTAACGGCTATTTAATTTAAATTAACAGTATTTAATTTAAATAATTTATATTAAAATAATAAAAAAATAACATTAGGATAGGATCTTTGACAATAAAGTGCTTTTTTTCAAAAAATTGAATTATTCATTTTAATCTCTCATGAACTATAATCCCTTATAGGTTCTTATTTTTCAAAAAAGGTTAAAACTCCTGCAAACTCCTTTCCCATGGCAGCTTTTTCAAAGCTTTGTATAACTTAATGAAGACAATATATTCTGCTGCTCATTATTATTAAGTCATGAAGTCTTCCTTCTTTGCCTTCAATTACATTCGAAAACAACTTAAAAAGAAAAAAAATGTTGCAGAGTGAACATAAATAAGCAAACAAAACTACTACCTCAACGATAAAAAATCTCATTACTAGTGTTTGCAATTGCAAGTAATGTTTGTATATATCGTAGTCCGAGTTACCAATGCGGTGAGTAAGACTCTCGAATACTAACTTCAGAATTTCGTAACGATTTCCGACAATGAAGAGTACGCTCCAAGGATTGCACATATAATGCCCAGTGCTGCAATGGTGGTGCTCAGAACAATCTGGTTTCAGGGTAAACGCGTAAACAAAGAATAAGCCAGGCATCCTGATTATATATGGAGTAAAAATACTATTACGTTAATTTCTCTTGCCTGTGTTCTTGTAGCTTTCTTCCCCTTGATCCTTAGAAAACATATGGATGGCATTATTACTGCCTGAAATAAAACCAAACTTAAAGAGTTAAACAGAATTTTCATCTATCAAAAAGTGGGTTTAAAAAAAGTATATGCAATAAAAAATATGAATCTTAAGAACAGGTATAGACTAATTTCCTTTCATTCTTACCACAAGTAGACAGAGGACTGAACCAATTAAAGCCATGACGAGACCTGTAATAAAAAAGAACAATTCATCAAAGTTCAACGTATTTTTAACAGCAATGTCAAGATAGTGAAGGCAAGTTTTAGGATTTACCAAAAAATGGAAGAAGAAAGGCTACACAAACAGAAGAAAAGACGAGGGCTGTTCTTAGAAAAACAAAGCACCACAAGCTGTTTGATACTCTCATCGGCAGTACCTCCTCTATGCTCCTCGCCAATGGGTTCATCAACAGTGCATATTTGTTCATTGTTAAGGATAAAAAGAGAAGCAATTCAATAAATCAAAATCCAATCAAAGTTTCAATAGAAGGCCTTTCTTCTCTAATTTAGCTCAGTCATTTGATTTTTCCCCTCAACAGTTTAATTTAAGAACTGGAATTAATGGCAAGGTGTGTGGGAAAATCACGTTCTACCAGTTGTATTTTGATAACTCAGCAATAGTTCCCGAAAGGATATTTGGTGAGTGGATTGACAACCTGTAAAAGATAAGAAAATGAAAATTATCAGAAGACATTACAATGTTTATTTGGATAATCTGCACATTAACATCTCATTATAGTAACTCCAAAAAGGATCAAAATCTCATACTCACCGTAGTCCACAAGGCAATTTTTGAAGTGAAGGCATGTGGTGGCATATTCAAGGTTATTTGAGATAATGTATCTTGACCAAACATGCTAAATCCCATGATTGCAACGCCCCCATAGATCAGAAAGCACAAGACAAAGCTGGCAAACAAGAAATTATGCAATATCAGCTAGGTAGCTGTGCATGTATCAGAACCAAAATAAAAAGAACAAATTTTTTACCATATTATTGCTGCCCTCGTAAATTTTCTTTTATCAGCCATCGATTGGTAGATATTTGGAAAAACTGAATGCCCAGAATAACAGAACCCATACACACCAAGTGCATATGGGATGCCACTCCACTTCACCACTGGACCACTGCGATGAAACCCAACTCCACCTGCCGTACCAACGAAAATCACACAAAGAACAATCAAAATTGTTGCTAAAACTCCACCAGCTGCAAAACAGAAATGAAAAGACGGATCAGATAAAGTGCATTGAGCCACTCACATTTTCAGTACTTCCATACAGTTAAGAAACTACAAACAATAAGTTTGCCTCTTCGAGAAAGAACTTCAAACCATAAGTTTGCAGCACCTGAAAGGTATGAGATGATTCGAAGATCCCTTAGCCAAACAGTTGGCAGAACAATAAGAGCAACTAGGATTCCAAAAAAGTGCATGGAGTCAAGATGCAAGCCACCCCAATCCAAGGATATTCCAGGAAATAGCTTAGTGAGATTATCACCCTCCAGTGTAATAAATTCCACACAATATGACTGCACAAATGAAAAAGAGATTCCAATAATCTACTCCTACCAGGATAGAGAAGAGAAAAATAAAATAAAATCAGAATCAGCTCTTCACTTACATATAACTCTAAGTACAGAATGATCTGCATCAAGAACCAAGAACGAAATTTTATCAGAATGATAAAATATAAAGCATTGACAGCAAAAATTAAACTACCTTCATGTACAGCCTTTCGTCACCACAAGACCAATTTTTTGAACCTCCTAAAAGTATACAATAGATGATAACAATTATATTTTTCATCATACTATCAGTTTTTGAAATGCTCAATGAACCAACCTAAGAGCAAAATGCAGCCACTCATGCTAATCAAGATTCAGGAAAACGCAGTATTATTAGAATATCCAGCACTCAAACTGAGCAGACTGATATTTCAGTGTTACACTGAACTAGCTAGGTAATACACCACAACTGAAGTTGCAAGAAACTTACAGATAGAGCAAGACGTCCATATTTCCCAAAAGCAGCTTCTCCTATATCTGGGTAGGTTACAATGCCTTCTCTACTCTCAAAGCACTGTCTCATAAGATTGGCCGTATAACAACACACAAATGCAAAACCAGCTAGTACAACTAAACTTGCCCAGCCTGCTTCCTTCACAGTAGAAGGTGTAGAAAGAAGCCCAACTCCCACCATTACATTAACCGCTGTTTGAAAGTAATGCCGTTCACAAAATTAATGCCGTTTCACAAAAATAACAAATGAATGCTTTAGAACAAAGCTCAATCCTGAAGAGTAAATTCAAATAACACAAGTGTTCAAATTATAAAATTGCCTAAAAAAAAAGATCTAATAAAATGGTGAACCTTCTATTTTGTTTGCCTGATCCACTTTTCCTCTGTTTCTTATAAATAGAAACATATAAAAGTAAAATGAGATCAACATGTAAGATTACATCATTAACAATGAACAAAACCAGTATTGGAACTTTTAAATAAGCAGAATCAGAAGAAAGCCATAGAAATCAGAATATGTTATGGCTTACAATTGAACACAGTTTGTGTGAAGCTGCATCCATGAGCAATGGGTAATTCGCCACTGACAAAGGAAGCTTTTGAGAATGACAATTGTGCCGTTGAGATACTATCCAAGCCTTCCTTCTGGTCGTTCTTTTCCTGGTCAGGCAGTAAAGGGGACTTTGCATCCTCTTCTAAAATACTATTACTACGGTTCTCAAGACTTGAATATTGGTAGCTTTGTCCACGTCCAAGAAACCCAAAGTTAGGTGACATCGAGATTGTGTAAGAATCCACTGTTTCTCTGCCAAAAAAAAGGAGCCACAGGAGCAGGGTAAGACATTTAAGCACTTTAAGGCATTCAATTCAGAGAATCCACAACATGTAAAAAAACAAAATATAAACTTTGCTGTCTTTGTGTTTCAATCGAGTTCTTATTCCTTGGGGCAAGAATATTCCATCTATGGCAGTCAAGTTACCTGCAATTGATGGATATAAATAAAGGTCCTTTGGAAGCAATAATTTCCCAGTATTTCAAAGCGTATTTCTCTTCAAAATGAGATGACACAAAGCAATTGCACATTCCACATTCTATTTGAGCCAATAGAGCACTACTTAGTAATTTGGCAACATAATTGCACATTTCAATAACCAGCCTCAATGTTTCTACCTCTAGAGTAGGAAGCAAATAGAAGTCTGAAAACTTAATTGCTTCCTCAGTACCATAATAAATTAAAATAGGATCCTAAATTGACTATCCTATAAAGTATAAACGCATAAATCAAATTTCATAAATCCGGAAGGAACGCCCAAAAACGGTTAATTAACATCTGCAGAGATAAAATCATTATTGAAAAAGCACCAAACTTTACATGAATACATAAAAAATTACCTGAAACTCCGCGGCCATTGCTGAGAAGAGAAAGTTCCACATCCCTCACCATTCTCAGCCTCTTCACCACCGCTACTGCTACTCCGGCCACCAATCTCAACCTTGTTTACTTCCAAGTCTCTGCCAAAATCATCATCACCGTCTTCCAAGAAAAATTCTGACGTTTCTTTCTCCTTATCTTTCGCCGCCATTAAGCACTGCTTGTTTTAGCTGTTTATTCAGAAGGAAAAAAGCAAAGCAACCCAAGAGAGAAATATATATATGCGATGCGACGGTTGAGTGTGGCGTAATATAGTAATGTAAGCTTCTGGAAAGTGGTGAGTGTTGCTTTCTTGGAAACAGATTGCATGTGTTATGTTGTTCTTGGTGTTTTGTGGTTCAGTTTTAGCAGAGGTTTTGGGTGGCCAAGATTGGCACTCCACTAGTTACTTACCAGGCTGCCAATTGCATGGGCAGTTTCGTGTATGATTTTGTTTCGTCTTTCTTGTTACTCTGGCAGGGAATGAGGCGTGAGGAGGGAAAATGCTGCCAAAAATCACAAAAGGAATTCTTACCTTTCACTAATTTTACAATCTAACGGTATATTATTCGTTCCAGGACACAATCAACTCTGAGGTATTATCAATTTACAAAATTAAAAATTTGACAAAAATTGTAAAATTATGGGTCTTAAACTCGAATCGGTTTGGTCAGATTCAATTGGTTTTTAAATAATCAAATCCAATAATTGACCAAGTGAACCGGCAGATTCAATTGGTATTATCCATTTTTTATTATTATTATTATTATTATTATTATTATTATTATTATATATAAAGGCAAAAAAATCGATACTATGAAATTACATGTAGAAAATGGTAACAACAGCAATTATTTTTCAAGAATATGGAAAGTATTTAATTATTTTCCATGTTTTATTTGATATCCCTTAATTTAATGAATTCATTACTGATGAAAGTCAAGTATTTTGTTAATAATTTTAAAAGTAAAAAATATTTGCATTTTTGGTTGATTAATTCCTTTCAATGTATTAGACTTTCCAATTTTGAAAAATAAAATTTTTGGGTTCTTATAATAAGAAAATAGGAAATGATGGAAAGATTAATTAAACATTTAGAATATTTATCTTATGGGAAATAGAACAATATATAATTAAATTATGTTATTTTAGTTATAATTAGAGAAGCTTTTAGTGTACGGCAATAGTGTTTAGAGTAATTTTAGTGTTTTAAACGAATCAAACATTATTTTTTTAAATTATAGGATAGCTTGCGAGTTTGTTCGGCAAAATTATTTATTTTGATAATTGTTAACTATTTTAATAGTGTTTAATTGTTATTTATTTGAGTAGCTATTCAAAAAATTATTGCCGAATACAGCTTTCAGAGGTTTATGAGTATTTTCTAAAAAATTATCTCTTAATATTTCGCCTTTCACTCTTTCTAATGAAATTTTATTACAACCTTATCTTTATCATTATCTTTAATTAATATAAAATTTTTCTGTTATCTTATATTATTGTATTTTATTATCTTTATGTTTGACTTATTTATAATTGATAGTAAAATATGAAAAAAAGGCATTTATATATTTGTATTTCAATTCAAATAAATATTAGAAATTAAAAATGTTGATTCTGCTAAA
Organism: Jatropha podagrica; assembly: GCA_947857235.1. Classification (NCBI taxonomy): domain Eukaryota; kingdom Viridiplantae; phylum Streptophyta; class Magnoliopsida; order Malpighiales; family Euphorbiaceae; genus Jatropha; species Jatropha podagrica. The sequence goes on along the minus strand of CANUEP010058108.1, from coordinate 43,965 downwards.
ATATTAAAAATTTTCATTTTTTTTCTAAAATAATAAATTTTTCAATTTTTGCTCTTTTAGATTTAAAAAATTTAGGTTCAGTGAAATCAATTTTTTCATATTGAGTTTAATTGAAAATTCTAAGTGAATATTTTAATATTTTTTATTATTTTAAATTTATTATCAATCAATTAGTTATCTTCTACAGTTGTAAGTAAATACAAATCCTCATCCCTATATTTATTGTACTCTGTGTGTATCTTACGGTATAATCTGGCCATTAACTAGTTCAGAGATCAGATTCTAAATCTGATTTCATGTCTCTGGGTCAGGTTTTGATTTTATATTTTCTGACAATGGTTTTGGGTTGAATTCTGAATTACAACGATCAGGCCCCCTTTTTCTCTCTCTCTCTCTCTCTAATTTTCTGGTTTAAACCAAAACCGAATTAAAAGTCCGCTGGATTTTGAATCAGACCAATCGGTCCTTTTCACACTAAAATTTTCACCAATTCGAGCTGTTTTGCATTCTAATCTATTAAAAATGGATAAACATACGTAATTTTTTAGCCAATCACATGGTAGTCTGATTGATTTTTTCACTTAAATAATTACAAAATCTCAAGTTCAAGTTATTTTAACTACAGTTGGTTTCACCAATTTTATGAATCAAGAGAAATGCTATTCTTATTGTGAAACTCATAATATTATTTCGGTATATAAAAATCTTTAATAAATTAAATAAAAAAATATATGTGATCTCTTAAAATATAATATAAAATATAGTTTTGAGTATTGCACATTAGTTGGTGAATGTTATATTTGATTAAATATTTTATAATTAAGGATAATGTTAATTTTTATTTTTTAAAAAATTCAATTATTAATCCTTGAATGAGAAAGTAATCTTCCGTGTAAACTAGAGATGAAGTGATATATATATATATATATAAATGTATTAAAGAAAAACAAAAAGAAGAAGAAGAAGAAGGAGAAGCATGCTTTAAAAAGTACAAACATTGAGATGTCAATTTCATGTTATTTGGATATATTATATATAATGTGATCCACGTCATAGGGCTACATGCAAAGATGTCCTCACACGTGGATGAGACGATTGATTGATCAAATTCTTCGTCAGCTTGTTCTTTTGACAATAATTTTTTGGTGCGCCTTAAAAAGCACTTATGGTGGTAGGGCATGTGCTATACCAGGACAGTTAATACTTATTCAATCTTAAGTCTTGTTTGGTTCAGAATGTCCGATTTTTTTTTTTTTTTTTAAATATATTTTCTGAAAAAAATACACTTTTAAGAAAATTATTTTTTAAAAAAATATAATTTAATATACATCTCAACTACATGGAAGTAAATTACTTCTAAATTACAAAATATATTGGCCCTATCCTAAAATATAATCATTTTTGGATAATTATTGAATTGAAATCGATTATCAAAAAACAGACTCTTGCGATCACCAGCGGAAAATATAAAAGCTATCTAAGCTTGCCTTTTAATTAAGTTACATGCATAGGTTCCTTAACAAATTCTTCTTCCATTATATATATTCATATAAAAGGTTTCTTGAAGTTTTGCTTACGGAGAAAGAATGCAATATACTCATATCCATCCTGCAAGTCTCGTTGCCCAATAGAGTATAGAAAACACGACATGCATATACAAATTCTTTTGTGACCACCCAATCTCCAATCTCCTCATAATTTGGCAAAGAGGAAGGGATAACAGATGGGTCAATCCTTGATGAAATTAGCCCCAGGTTTTTTTTTCCTATGCTTATTCATTCTATTTTTGCTTGTTGTAAATAAGGATTAATGAATGAATTTCGTTCATCTAATTTGTTTTAATGCAGGAAGTGAGAAGAACAAAGAGAAGGAGATAGGACCTACAATAGAAGAATGTTATGACAAGTATTTTTCAGACACCACAAAGGAATGGACCTTAGCTGATTTCTACCATGCAATCTGCCAAACTGTGGAGTAATTACTCTTTCATTACATGCAGTTATTTCTTAATTTTTAATTTCATTATTAACGTTAATATTTATTTAACAGAGAAATTAACAAGAAGCTTAACAGCACGCAATTTCGCATTCCAGATGTTGAAAAGCTCACTGAAGTGTATGAAGTAAGTTCTCTTTTTCTTTCAAATCTCTTCCTGTAATTATATACTAACGTAATTATAATTTGCAGAAGCATTACAAAGGTAAAGGAAGAGATGAAGTAACGAAGGAAGAGTTCCAGAAAATCCTTCAAGAAATAATAATCCATTCAGGGTTTACAGGTTTTGGATCAAAAGATATACTTCTCTTTCTCTTTGGAATTCCAGCAGCTGCCCTGTTTATCAAGCAAAGGGTCGCACCCAAAGCTGTCCCTAATGATGTATTTATTCCAGGAGTTACCTCTGCTACTGTTTATCTCCTTGCCAAGCTAAATAAAATATGACCAATATATATACATAAATGAAAATGGAAGGAAAAGAGTTTCAAATAATTTTTTTATTTCTACATTATTATAATTTTTTAATGATTTATGACATATTTTATTTATTTATTTAAAACATAATTAACATCAATTTTAGAAATTTCATTAACTCATTGTTTTAAGATTATTAGGGGTTTATTGGTTGAGTTTTTCTAATAAAATAAAAAATATATATATATTTAATTATAAATGAACTATTATCGAATATTGCTTTGTAGAAGAAATGTTGGGACAAGGGCAAGACAAAAACAAATGGGGGGCAAAGATTAAAAAGCTAATTTTGTAATGAACCTATAAATAGTTTGCAGAAGGTCCCTTAATTTCTCCTGTCCTCCAATTTTCAAGGTGCTTAGAGGTTGTAGGAGATGAACAATTCACGGCTTGTCAAAATTCTATCTAAGAAAAATAAATCTTAACCTTGATCCAGATAGGGTTATGACACAAGGAGACCATTTTAAAAATTCCCATTTAATATTGGCTTAACTGACAAATAATTGTATTAATTAGTAATTGAAATTAATATGAATGAAATAACTTTCACATTAATTTTTTTAAAAAAATTAATATTTATTGGACATTTAAAAAAAATAAAAAATAAAAATGTAGTTAGCATATTTTATCAAAATTGGTATAGTTTAATTAAAGTAAAAAAGATATTTTCCATTGATTGAAGTTGATCCAAATGTTATATTTACAGCAACGTTTGTTTGTATGAAAATAATGTTCAAGAATAGAAAAAATGAAAGGCAAAAATTTTACACACGCAAACGTTTGTTCTGTTTAGAGAAGAAAAAGGGACTCCTTGATTCAATCGCTCTTTTCGCTCCCTTCAAAGAAACCAAAAAAAGTGGAAAAAAAAAGAAAAGAGAGAAACATAATTTTTGTAGGATTAACATTCTTTGTAATTTTTTTTTCTTTTCTGGTTTTACAAATGAACAAAGAAAACAGAAAACCATTTCCCTAATATGGTTTGTTCATGATTATTGATCTCAAAGACAAGAAACAAAATTCAACCACAATAGTATGTGAAGCTGAAGAACCTCAAAGAGATATTGTGTAGAAAAATGAGCAAAGAACAAAGCGGAGTTATAAAAGCATGGGAGGCCACAATTCGCAAGACTCAGGCCGCCAAGAAGCGAGCCAATAGCATATTTGGCACGACGTCTGTTGCCCATGCAGACGATGAAGGTGAAGAAGATACTGATCATAATGGAACTGTTCCATTAGAACCTTACCATGCAGAAAAGATCTTACCAAATGGGGATTATTACACTGGGCAATGGTACGATAATTTCCCCAGTGGACACGGCAAATATTTATGGACAGATGGGTGTATGTATGTTGGTGAATGGCAGAAAGGGAAAACTATGGGCAGAGGAAAATTTAGTTGGCCCTCTGGTGCTACTTATGAAGGCGAGTTCAAAAGTGGGTATATGGATGGTACTGGTTTATACACAGGACCTAGTGGTGATACATATAAAGGACAATGGGTTATGAATTTAAAACATGGACATGGAATAAAGAGTTTTGCTAATGGAGATTTGTATGATGGAGAATGGCGCCGGGGAATGCAAGAAGGACATGGAAGATATCAATGGACAAATGGGAATCATTATATTGGTGACTGGAAAAATGGAGTGATTTGTGGTAAAGGGTCTTTCGTATGGGGAAATGGAAATAGGTATGATGGGAATTGGGAAGATGGTGTGCCTAAAGGAAATGGAACATTTAAATGGCCAGATGGCAGCTTTTATGTTGGGTATTGGAGTAAAGATGCCAGTGAACAAAATGGAACTTATTATCCTTCTGGATCATTACCAGAAGGAAATCTTCAATGGGATCCTCAAGATGTTTATAACATTCATTTATCTGAAACTCAAATTTGTCCTAGTGAGAAAGTTTCAATTTTGCCATCACAAAAACGACTTGCAGTCTGGAATTCCTCGAAAGGAGGTGGGGAGAAGCCTAGAAGGATGTCTGTTGATGGGAGGGTAAGTGTTGGGGTAGAGAGAGCATATGATAAGATGAATATGTGGGAAGGAGAGGATGATTATAGTGATGGAAATTCATCGGTTGGGAAATCATTGGAAGCTGATTTGTTAGGTTTAAATCTTGAAGAAGGGCTTTGTAATAAGTGTCTTCCAATTAAAGTACCAAAAGTTGTGAAGAGACAAGGAGAAACGATTTGCAAAGGGCATAAGAATTATGACCTTATGCTCAATTTGCAACTGGGAATCAGGTATAGATTGATAAAATGCATAAATTTTTAGTTTTAAATCGTTTAAGTTTCCAATAATTGTATAATTATAGACATGTGGATTAAATTTTCAGGCATGCTGTTGGAAGATCAGCTCCAGTTTCATCTCTTGATTTGAAGCCTTCAGCTTTTGATCCCAAGGAGAAAGTATGGACAAGATTTCCTCCTGAAGGAACCAAGAACACTCCACCTCACCAATCTTCTGAATTTAAATGGAAGGACTATTGCCCTTTGGTTTTCAGGTTAGACAACGATGTACTACGTTAGAATTCCGGTTGTCAGGTGGATTTGCTTCAGCTTTATGCAATTCATAGGCAAATGTCTCATTATGACAACGCACATGTTAATGAACAGGACTCTGAGGAAGCTGTTCAAGGTGGATCCGGCAGATTACATGTTATCTATATGCGGAAATGATGCCCTTCGTGAGCTTTCTTCTCCTGGAAAAAGTGGTAGCTTCTTTTACTTGACAAATGATGATCGCTATATGATAAAGACAATAAAGAAGGCGGAAGTTAAAGTGAGCTTTATATATTTGTGAAATATCAATCTTGTCTTGCCTGATACGTACAATGTTTAACCTTTTTGTTTGTTCCTGTTGTATAGGTGCTTATAAGGATGCTTGCTGCCTATTTCAACCATGTTAGAGCCTATGAAAACACTTTAGTTACCAAATTTTTTGGTTTACATTGTGTCAAGTTAACTGGTCCTGCCCAGAAGAAGGTATAGACTAGCATTTATATAGTTAAACGGCAAACAAAATGACCGGAAAAATCAATATAAAACTCAAAGATCATTGGCAATTAAACATAAAGTGACCGGAATTTAAATTTCAGGTGCGTTTCATCATAATGGGGAATCTCTTTTGTTCTGAATACACCATTCATAGACGTTTCGACTTGAAAGGATCTTCCTTGGGCCGCATAACGGACAAACCTGAATCTGAACTTGAATCAACAACTATCCTCAAAGACTTGGATCTCAATTTCATATTTAGATTACAGAAAGCATGGTTTCAAGAGTTTTGCAGGTCCATATAGTTTTATTCTTCCTTTCTTGGAAAATTCTTGACAATTCCAAATGAATGTTCTTTAAGACGTATTGATTGCATTTAATTGCTTCTATAGGCAAGTAGATAGGGATTGTGAACTTCTTGAACAAGAAAGAATTATGGATTATAGTCTACTGGTGGGTCTTCACTTTAGAGAAGTATCACCTAATGGGGATTTGATTCCTTCTGCATCTCGAGCTTCTTCTGCAGGTTATATCACACATCAAATTTCATTATATATATTGTGTATATATCAACAAGCAAGAATCAAAATCATCTTTTTCTTCTGTCTATATATATATATATAGGTGAAATTGATAGTGATGCTCCTCGCCTTTCAAGAGCAGATATGGATCATCTTCTTCTTGACCCAGCCAGGTAAAAAAGATAACTCCCATAGAAATAGACATTTCACAGAAGGTAGAAGAGAGGCTACGTATGATAGACGATCATCTGAGAATACCCATTTTGATGTTTAATTTTTAACTTTACATATTGAGAAATGCAGGTGGGCTCGTATTAGATTAGGCGTAAACATGCCAGCGCGAGTCGAAAGAACTATAAGAAGGCAAGATTGTGAGCTTCAACTGGTAGGAGAACCAACTGGAGAGTGCTATGATGTTATAATGTTTTTTGGTATCATAGATATACTTCAAGATTATGACATTAGCAAGAAGCTTGAACATGCATACAAGTCTATCCAATATGATCCTACTTCAATATCAGCCGTTGATCCTAAGCAATACTCGAGGCGTTTTCGCGATTTTATATTCAAGATTTTTACAGAAGAAACTTGAAAAAGAAATCGCTAACAGTTGAACAAATTCTTGATTTTCTGAGTGCTTCGAGTCGATTTTGTTTATTACTTTCAATTCATTTACTTTCTTTCCAAACGATTGTTATAGATGATATTATATATAGTTAAATGTTTTAGCGGGAAGTGCATGCATATAATGTCAACTATATATGTATAATTGTATTAGAATTTGTATTCTTCTCTGTTCTTCAGAGACGATCAAAGAGGCTTCTCTGACATTTTAGCATCTATTGAGTTGGTTGTATATAATAAGGAAATACATTTGATTCAAGTTTCTGAACATTTTCGCATTACAAGTTTGCAATAGAATATGAAAGTTAGACGATTTATCCTTTTTTTAGAAGTAAGCATTTGGTTAATCGAGCCGAATCAGATTAAATAATTTCAATTTTAATCTAATTATACTCTTTTTACAGCACTGGTATTTAAAATCAAATCTTATAAAATTAACTAAATTGAACTAAATCAATTTCGATTTAAATTTAAATCTGGTTATTCAGAATTAAATAAATTATTTTCGGGATAAAAATAAAGTTTGTTATATACGATTGATCGACCAGGACAAAAAGTGAGATGGTTTTCTATAATTAAATCGGAGAGTAACCAATTTCTAAATAATCTAACTAATCAAATCAAGTCGAAATGATTCACTTCGATTCGACTTTCAGTTAGAAATGAAGTATTGCTCACCCCACGGCTATGTAGAGAAGTTGATTGGCTTTTGTCTTTCCCTTCTTAACTGGGCCAGGTGAAAAGTGGGCCTACTTTAAACATTCTTACTTGAGCCCATTAATTTGACCAGCCCAACACACTCACTGCAAACTCATTACTCTGTTGAGTAAACCCTTAAAAATACATTAAAATTTACATCTTGTTATAATTGCACCATATTTTTAAATTAATCTTTCAGATAATTGCAACTTTTGTAATAATTGAATTATAAATTGAAATCTGTCCTTAAAACATATTAAAATAATATTTTATATGGGTTCCATAGTCTGTCCTTGAGTTAAAACTAACTAATTAGGTTAGTTGTTCAAAACGCACCGTTTTGAACTTAACCTAACAAAAAAAATTTTGTTCTCTTCTCTTCGATTTGCTGACCCGATTCTTCAATCAATGTCGCCCTGTAGCTCCACGAATTCAACAAAAAACCAGTCGATATAATGAAGAAGACTGTCTGATGTTTTCATCATTATGTAGGTTGCAATTTTCGCCTCCTAACTCCCAAATTAACTGAGGAAGTCGCAGTCTTTATCTTCCCTCTTTTTCATTTTCTCTTTTTGGCTTCCATGTATCATCAATTTTCTCAATTTTCCGAAAAAATTTCACAATTTTATTGCATTCTGAGTTGTTACTTGAACTGGGTTGGAGAAAAATGCATCTGGGTATGTTTGGATAATAAAAATAATAAATTAGTACCCAATAATCACAAATTTGGAGGTTGGTTTCATCTAAGGAGAGAGGAGGAGGCGGTGGTGGCCGGTGTGCAGCTCAGCCTACTGCGTTGGTGGCATGGCGTGGCTAGTGGCGGCACACGGCGATGTGTTTCTTAGGACTGGTCGCGCGACAGGAGTGGCTGGGGGCTGAGCTTGTTGCCATGCATGGTGGAGACGACTGCAGGTGGCCGGAGCGGGGAGGAGATGGCTGAGACGGTGGCACGCGCTACTGGCTTGCCGGAAACGATGGTGCGACGTGAAGGAGGAGCTGTGGCCGGCCGGTTTTGCGCAGAGACACAGAGAGAGACTAGAACTGAATGAAAACAAAATTTTTTTTGTTTGGTTAAGTTCAAAATGGTGCGTTTTGAACAACTAACTTAATTAGTCAGTTTTAACTCAAGGACAGACCATGGGACCCATAAAAAATATTATTTTAATATATTTTAAGGACAGATTTTAATTTGGAGTTTAATTATTATAAAAGTCTGCAATTTAGACTGTCTGGGATTAATTTAAAAATAGGGTGTAATTATATCAAGACCTGGGTATTTTTAATGGTTTACTCTTGCTCTGTTTTCCCCCACTTCTCTCTCTCTCACACAAATGGCTTTGCAATCGTCAGTTTCTACCATTCCTCAGCTCCTTTTCTACTCTGCAAAATCGCAAAGATTAGTTCTTGGTTGGGCTAATAGTAATAACAAAAATAAGAATAACTTGTTTCTTGATTTCGTTGCATTATATTCTAAATCCAAACCAATTAGAATGAGAATTGTTGCCATCTCTTCTTCTTCTTCTTCTTCTTCTTCGTCAATTTCGCGAACGGGTTTGTCTCAGTTTGTAAGTAAGAAACCACCTTCAGTGAAAGCGACCCGTGGCAGTCGGTCGGCTTCACCACCTGATTTGAAATCCAAGGTACTGCTTTTCTTTTCTTTTCTTTCTTTGTAAAAGGTTTTGCACATGAGAGAAAACTTTTCTGTGAATTAGAAGACAAATAGGAATTGCTAGCCTCGCAGCAAAAGCAAATTATAATTTGTTTGTGGGTTATTTAAGGAAGGCACGCCCCATTAAATATTCTTCCTTCTTATGAGCAGGAAAGAGGTGTTCCCTATGTCAGGCACTTTTCCAATCAAGGTAGACAATCAAAACCTAATTCCAAAGCTGATAAGAGTAAGAGTAGGTGATTCCATTTCTTCTCATCCACGAGCTACCCTTTATTCATGTGTCTGGTTTAGCTTTTTGGTTGCTTTTCTTTTCACTACCTTACTTGTTTGCTGGGTTGTTGATTGATTATCTTGTATGGAATGTATCCTGTTGCTGCATTAATGTTGTTTGAGGTAGCCACAATTGTTTCACTTAGAAATCCCAGCATAAATGCAGGAAAGTAGTAAAGAAGACTGGAAAAGCAACACACCACTTGTGGAAGAAAAGAGACTCTGCTAAATCTGGAGAAAAGGCACTGAATCTTGTTAGAATTGTAAGTTTACTTAATTATATTCATATTTCACATTTGAAATTTTCATCAGAAGACATGCTTGGGCATTCAAATGAGTTTTATTAAAAACCTCAGCAGGAGAGAAAAGAGGATTGAAAAAAGAAAGGAGTAACAACATTCTGTCTGAAAACTTATGTTTCTTGGTATGTTAACAATTATAGGTTTCTCAACTTCCTAAGGAGAAAGAGGCTGTTTATGGGGCACTAGATAAATGGACTGCTTGGGAGATGGAGTTTCCATTGATTGCTGTAGCTAAAGCTTTAAAAATATTGAGGCAGAGGAGTCAATGGCTGCGTGTAATTCAAGTATGACACTATGAATATATTGTTGTAAAAGAAAATGCATGGGCCATTTTACTGAATATCATTTCGGAGAATTGTATCCAGTTGTTTTTTTCCCCTCTTAAATCAGCTGTTGCCAGTTTACTATTAAATGCTTAACATTGTTTTTATGACGTTGGATGCACATGACTCTATTGGCTTGTAATCTCTAGTAGTACTCAGGTAGCAAAATGGATGTTAAGCAAAGGTCAAGGAACCACAATGGGAACATATGATACCCTTCTACTGGCATTTGATGTGGACAATAGAGTAGATGAAGCCAAATCACTATGGAACATGATTCTGCACACTCATACACGTTCTATTTCAAAGCGCTTATTTTCAAGGATGATTGCTTTGTATGATCACCATAACATGCCAGATGACATAATAGAGGTATTTATGAAATCCCAGCCTTTTCCCTTTTATATTTTTGACACCTCTCTGTGTAACTAATTCATTCATTTAAACTAGTTAAATAAGAAATGAAAAGGTTATACATTCTTCATTTAAATGGTATCGAACTTAAATTTAACTTTTGAGGAACTCAGGTATTTGCAGACATGGAAGAATTGGGTGTAAGACCGGATGAAGATACTGTTAGGAGAGTCACGCGTGCCTTCAAGAACTTAGACCAGCAAGGCAAGCAAAATTTGGTTCTTAAGAAGTATATGGGTAGATGGAAGTATATCCATTTTAAAGGTGAAAGAGTTAGAGTGAGAAGAAACATACAGGATTGATGAACAGCATGTAATTTGATTGAAAGAGACTTCTGAGCAACTTTGGTTGCTGCTGGTGTCTGTGTCTTTGGTAATGTTACTACAGAAGAATTGGTGGATGGTCAGCGAGCCTTCAGTTTTTGGCAACAAGAAATATCCTTCCTTATCTGAAATTTGAAAAGCCTTTCACCCCTTTTCTTATCAATGGTAAGTAGATGTTCATTGCATTATTGTTAGTTCTGTTAAATGCAAATCAGCCAATCTCAAACAGTTAAACCGCATGTGTTCTACATGTATGTATCTTTCATTTATTTTTTATTCACTGTCTCAATTTTTCTCTCTATTAACTAGTTGATTTACATTGTCATAAAAACCCTTTTTGTTTAGTGGAAAATTACCATTACATACACATCCAGATTGCATTGGGGGAATGAAAGGCTGAAAAACAAATACAATAACAAAATTCATCTTTTTTTTTTCATCAATTTGGTCCGCAGACCGGTTATATAGAGGAAAGACCATATTGGATGACACAAAATAAGGTGCATCATTATTGACTAGATGGGATGTCCCCATCCACATTTCAGTCTTTTTTTTATTAATTTGATCCATGACACACATTTATCAATTTGGTTCCTAATACACATTTGAGAGCAGGATAAGGATAAGGTGAGCTTTACAAACTTTTCATATTTAAGTAATTGCTGATCAGATGGGAGATTTATGAACTTTATGTGCATCTTCAAGAGCTATGATATTTGTTATCTGGAATTGAGAAGGGAAAGCACATGGATAGTGACATGTATTCTTGTTTTTTTTTTTTTTTCTTAACTGTGTTTCAATTCCGTTGTTCATGTGGAACTAATTGATTTTTCTTTTTCAATTTTATTCTAACATGGAGAGCTATGCATCATCATCATCATCATTATTATTATTATTATTATTATTATTATTATTTGTAATTACAAGTGGATTGTTGACCAATAACATGACATAAGATGTCATTCGGTTTTATTTTATTTTATTTTTTTAAGTATTGAGGAGGAGAATTCGAACTTAAATTTATTGTCAAGTCGTATATGTAGATGTCAGGCAATAATATTTACTTGAGGCTGTGTTTGCTTTTACAAAATAATTTTTTTGGAAAATATTTTTGAATTTGTTAATATTTGGACCGTTAACGAAAATCAATCAATGAAAAAGATTTTTCAATCCAAAGAAAATTAAATTATTTTAAAAGAAAAGGTTTTCCGTTTTAGAGTGAAACTTTTTTTAGATGTTTACAAATTTATTATAATTTTAAAAATATGCATTTATTCATCCGTTGATAAGTGGTTTTAATTAAGAGTGTAAATGGGTTTGGTCAAACTAAGTTTGAACTTGTCAGACTTGAAGCTCGATAAAATTTAGTTCAACTTGAAATTCAATGAGCTTCAAAAGAGCTCGATGAAAGCTTGACTTTATGTATAAGCTTAATTGGAGTAATCTAAAACAATATTATATATATGTATAAGGCTCGATAAACTTTCAAGTTGAATATCATTAAGTTTGAACTCGGATCAATCGCTAAATAAGTAGGCTGAAGATTGATTTGAGCTAAAATTTTATAGACTTTTTTCGAGCTGGCTCCATTCATTACACCCCTTAGTTTCAATCACTACTAATCACTAGTTTTTACCTTTCACCGGTTAGTAATTTACTAAATAACATTATTTCATATTTAATACTAATAAATTTTAAATTATAAAATCTCAATAATTTTAGATATTTTTTTAGTTTTATAAATTAAAGATTTTAACACATTTTAATTATTTTTTTTATTCACTGATAAGCTAAAATGGGTGAAAAGAACATTGTATGCTATAACAATAGAGTTAGCTATCTTCTTACTCGTTAAATCTGTGAAAACTCGTACTTGAAAGTTTTTTGAACTTAAACCTACCACTCTACACAACGAAAAAAACCAAACATACCACACATAATTATTATATTTTAATAAATTTTTAATATTATAATAAAATAATAAAAAAACAAATGACTTGAAAAATATTTTTCCGTAATATAAGAAATTTTCCGGAACGAAGTTAAAAAAAAAAAAAAGCAAATCCTTTGCTTCGGTTCGGTTCAACCGAATATTACGTAAGTCCAGTTTTTATTGGCAAACTACATATTTTTAATACATCCTGACACTGACAAGCCACAATTGATTCCCGTATCAATGTCCGTCCTAAAGAGTCGCTTTGGTTTCTCTCTTCAGAATTAGTGACGAGAGAAATATATCATGTGAGAATTTTATGGTGGTCTCTGTAAATCCCAGGAGATCATGTAGTCAATCTTAAATGAAACCTCGATTGGACGTTGGATTGCAGATATATACTGTGAGATGCAACACATGTGATTTTTAATTCTTCGAAGGAATATTTTAGAGGAAAGGTCCAGTTCCGGTTTGGCCTTCCAACTACGATACTGCTGTCGTTTTTAATAGTTCTTGGCAATTAAACCGGCTGTAATTTTTCTTTCTTCTGCCATTGTTTAAAAAAAAAAAAAAAATTTATTCCCCACTTTTTTTTTTAATTTAAAATGTTGAGGGCTTTCATTATTCTGGACCTTGAGATGAAGTTGTCATAAATTTTAAATAAACCATAAATTGTATGATTGTTTGGATAAAAAAATTATGTAAAAAATAGAATATTTATAAGAAATAACTTAAGTGAAAAAAATACACTAAAATTCAGTAAATAATTTTTGTAAAATCATAAGTTCAGTATAAGAACAACAACTAAATTTTGGATTGAATGTATAAATAGTAGCTCTAATATAGATCATAGCTCTAACTATGAGAAAAAGAAAAAAAAAATCTTAATAATTGAATAATCAATTGAGAAAAATTTCTAATTCTAAGCCAAACAGTTTTTGAAGATCATCCATCGAGAAAAACTACCTTTAAAACGGTAGTTATCAGCGAGTATATGCTCTCAATAAGTATTTTTTTTATCTTTAAGAATTGAATTTTCAACTTCACCTAAGAAAAAAGATGCCAATTTATTACAGTACTTATCGATTTAAATTTAATTTTTTTTTAAAATATCCAATCAATTTTATTTTTATCCACACGAAACTTGCTAAATAATAATAAATTCCATAAAATTCGTGAATTAACTTTATGAGGTTCAATACAAATAAATTATCAACTTATATGAAAAAGTTTTAAAACATATAACCCGCTTGGTTTAGCTATTTGTGGCTGAAGAATTATCTTCTGCCAGCGAATGTTGTTATTTTTAGGTATATAATTTATGTTGTAGATTCTATATAACCTTGTAGAAAAAATATGTATGTATTTTTGAATTTACGAAAAGGTAAAAATTTATGTTGTATTGGGATATAAATCTTTTTGTTTGTCAATGTTCAATCAATTATATTTAAATCAACAATTATCTATCTAAGTTTTTTTTTTTAAATATAAATTGGATTGAATGATATTTGAGCATATTTGGAGTTAATAAAAATCAAATCGAATTGAAAAATTATAAAAATTAAAATCAAACCGGACCAAATTTATTTTATTCATATTTGCCTTGAATGAATTAAAAAAAGAATTAATATTATAAAAATATTTGACAATACAAAAAATTAGAAAGAATACAAAAAGAATATATATATATATATATTTTTTTTTTTTTTTTAATTTGGCAAACTAAAAATAACCTTCCATACAAAGAAATAGCCAATGCAAAAACTGAAAGTGCAAGAGGTTAGTAGTTGACAATGACGCAGTGGATCACAGCCTCAGACTCCCTCCTAAACAACTACTAGTAGTAGAAAAAAGAAGTGTTAAGTAGACAGAGAGAGCCAAACAAAACCAAAAACAAATGGAAAATAGACGCCAGAGCTGAGGCGGGTGGTTCCAGTCAGTCCTCTATCCATCCATCCATTTCTATAATATTCATTTCCATTCTTCTCCACACGATCCTCTTCTCTCTCTCCCTCTTCCCCTCCTTCTCTTTCTCTAAATTAAAAAAAAAAAAGAAAAAAAAGAAAAAAAAGGAAAAAAAGCCTCTGTTATCTCTATCTTGATAATGGCTCTGCAATCATCTTCCGTTTCTCCCATTCCTCAGCTTCTTTTCTACTCTGCAAAGTCGCCGAGCTCAGTTCTTGGTTCCACTAATGATAATAATAGTAAAAATCACTTGTTCGTTGATTTTGTTGGATTATATTCTAAATCCAGACGAAGTAGAAGGAGAATTGGCGTTTCTTCTGCGCAAACGAGTTTATCTCGATTTGTTAGTAAAACATCGTCTTCAGTTAAAGCGACTCTTGGTACTCAATCAGTTTCTCCACCTGATTTGGAACCGAAGGTATGCCTTTTCTTTAAAAATATTTTGCATGTGAGGGATAGCTTTGAAATGAATTGGAATTGTTCGTTTATATGTTTATTTATTTGTATATTTTATTAATTTCTGGAGTTCTTTTAATGTCGTTTAGAACCCGAAAAATTTCAGAATTTTACCCTTTTTTTTTTTTTTTAAACTTTTCCTATGCGACGAATTTTGTTTGGTTTGTACTTTGCACGCATTATGTGTGCTTGTTGTAACTGAAGATTATAAGAGTTTCTTTTTTTTATTTTTTTATTTATACGTTTTGCTTTTAAAGATAAGAAATGCATTTACTTCAAAAATGCTAACCAAACAGTCCTATAGGATCCAAATATCATAAGGTTTCAGCTACTGCTGTCAAATAGTTATTTCACATACCGACTAAAAGATGCTCGAGCCCTTTACAAAATACTTAGTTATATGCTTTTCAGATGGTATATCCCAGAATTTGCAGTACTTCAATTTTGGTGACTGTTTTGACACTGTAGAAATGGAGAGTAATGCGGATGAAATTATCGAACTATATTATGTTATTCTAGGTCTGCGATTTTATTTTTTTTATTTTTTATTTTTATAATTTTCAATTGCGAAAGGGGTCAAAGTTATGATAGTAAAGTAAGAAACAGATATTCTAAGATATGAATGGTTCATTGATTGGGTGTGATCTCTGTCAACCATGGGGTTTGTGTGTGTAGTTCTTGCTAGTTTTCCAAAGGCATATAAAAATACACTCATCGTAAACTTTTGGTTTATAATGAACTATAAGAGTGAGGGAAGTGAGTGAAGTAGTGCATATGTATGATTACAACAAGTTAGTTGCTCCACTCTTTGGATTTGGCAGTAAGAAGTGGTTGAAGTTGGAGTATATTCTACATTTGAAAATTGTCCCTTGAATACGAGAAAAAGAAAGTAGGAAATGAAATTATTCTTGACTATGTTCTTTAAAAATTTATAACAGTATGATTCTGCCATGACATGTACCACTTGAGCCTTTAGAGTATTGAATGCTAGTAACTTCCTTGAATATTGGACCATGACGTTTAGGGACCGAAAATAGGTGTTACAAAATGGAGTTTATGCATTAAGCTTTAGTGTATTAGTGCATCACGTCTTATTTCACCTTATATTCAACTAGATAAAATTGAATGTTATATTGTAAAGATTCCCTCCTCGGAAAGGAGCGGGGGAAGCTGTCGTAGAGGCTTTGCCCCTTGCTTTGCACAGTTAATGGAAAAAAAAAGAACAAGGGAGAGATAGATCTAATGGTGTAGATTGAAGTAGCAACAGATAATGTTTAACTCAACAGATGATAGAAATTTTGACCTTAAATCAAAGCTGAATGAAGTTGATCAGGGTTATAGTTGTCGTATGATTTGAATGCGGGATGCGAAGTTAGTTGCTAAATTCTGTAATTGGTTGAGTCCAGAATTATGTTCCTTGAGGGGAAATATTAGAAAATAGTGAAAACTAGATGAATCTAGTCAATTACAACTAGAAAAAGCAAAATATGGTGCTTAATTAGCTTGCATTATAGTTAACATTAAGCAGTATTCTACACACAGACACATGTTCCTATTTGATACTCCCATTCAGGACAGAAATAATACTTCAAAGTAGGTATTACAACCTTGACCATTTTGACTGGGAAATCCATACACAAATTCTAAGTTCTTTAAGTAGTGACCCCATGAAAAGTTTTAAACTAACCCCATTAAAATTGTTAAAATATCTCTAAATATTAATTAATGTTTAACTTTTTACCTTAAAATTTAAAATACAAAGAGACTTTTAAGTATAGTCTTCATTGTAGTTTTTGAAAACCTTTGTCTTTTTTTATACATTTTAGGTGGTATCTAAGTGTTCCATGAAACTTTTGGAGTATCTATAAACTTTAAATGGTTTTTAATTTTTTAATATTGTAAAAAATCGATTATGGAATTGAATAAGAGATTAATTGTTAAACAATCATTTGATAACTTATATTATGAAGAGATAATAATGCAACAATGTCAAATTATAGAATTATCTCAAGAACAATTATAAAACATGAATGCCAGCAAACTTTCTACTTATTGTCACAATCTTCCATTGTGATGTGATTTTGGTTTTCTTTTATTTATTGATAATTTATCCATTTGTAATATTTGCATGATGAATGTTCATTGCTCTGTTTACTCTATTTTTACTTTCTTCAGGTTGCTAACTTAGATGACATCATATCGGAAAGAGGAGCCTGTGGAGTTGGATTTATTGCTAATTTGGAAAACAAAGCATCACATGCAATTGTTAAGGATGCCCTTACAGCTCTTGGCTGCATGGAACATCGTGGCGGTTGTGGAGCAGACAATGACTCTGGTGATGGATCAGGTGTGATGACTTCAATTCCATGGGATCTATTTAATAATTGGGCTGACAAGCAAGGGATTGCTTCTTTTGATAGATTGCACACTGGTGTCGGGATGGTTTTCCTGCCCAGGGATGATAACTTTATGAAAGAAGCCAAAAAAGGTGATTATATAAAGAGGTTTGAGCCCGGTCAATTTTACGTTTGTGAATTAATGTTAGTTATTTTCCTTCCAATCTGACATAGGTTGCGGACTTTAGCTTTATGTGATGTGCAGTAAATCCCTGTTTGATGTATATCTGCTTTAACTTTTATTTAATAAAACTTTATGTTTGATTTACTTTTATATACGTCTTATTATTATTCTTTTCATGTCATTTTCCTTTGGTTTTGTTAGGTTTGGTTTAGTCTTATATACCTCTTATTACTTTTATTTGCATGTCATTTTCCTTTGCTTTTGTTTGGAAGTTCACTTCTGTTCCTTCTTGATATGTGAGTCTTGTTGCCTGTGTAAATGTCATATATTTTTATCAATGAACCTTCCCCCTAAAGGACCATCTTTCGGGTGATGACAAGTGTCTTAGGCAGCCAAATGTGGTGTGCCTTAACGTGTGGAAGTATAAAAAATTTGTATGTGTATTCCTTAATATGCATAATCTTTAAGTAATATATGTATTTGCTTCATTATGTGGTCGGTATATGTGTTATTGAAGTATAATTTGCATCTTTTCCTTTCCTTTCCTTGGCTATTTTCTGTTGTTTGATCGTAAAATTTAATTGTTTTGTAGTTATTGTCAATATTTTTAAACAAGAAGGCCTAGAGGTGCTTGGATGGAGACCAGTTCCTGTAAATACATCTGTAGTTGGATATTATGCAAAGGAAACCATGCCAAACATACAGCAGGTATTTGTTAGAGTTATTAAGGAAGAGAATGTTGATGACATTGAACGAGAATTCTATATCTGTCGGAAGTTGATTGAAAGGGCTGCAACCTCAGAAAGTTGGGGGGATGAGCTTTACATCTGTTCTTTGTCTAATCAAACAATTGTGTATAAGGGAATGCTTCGCTCAGAAGTTCTTGGACTTTTTTATTCTGATCTCCAGAGTGATCTTTATAAATCACCTTTTGCCATATACCATCGAAGGTATAGCACAAATACTAGTCCAAGATGGCCTCTTGCTCAACCAATGCGGTTTCTTGGTCATAATGGAGAGATCAATACCATACAGGTTATAAAATTTTCTAGACTAGTCATCAGCATTGGCAAATTACAACTCATGCGAATCTCCTAATTTTGGTTATAAAATGTATGCATAGGGCAACTTGAACTGGATGCAATCTCGAGAAAGCTCCCTAAAATCTCCTGTTTGGCATGGTCGTGAGAATGAAATCCGTCCTTTTGGTAACCCAAAGGGATCAGACTCAGCGAATCTGGATAGCGCAGCAGAAGTATGGCCTACTGCTTTTATATTTGATGTTATTCTTATTTGTGGTTGCTTTGGAAAACTTATAAAGTTTTCTACATATTTCAGCATTATGACTGGACTGCAACTTGTTTGTTGTTATATCTATATGCTTTATTAGATATTACAATCGGATGGGGAAAATACATAGTAAGAATTAAGCCATAAGAAGCCAGCATACCCCATTTAAGTTGTTTTAAACTCTACTTAGAATTCAATGCTTCAAAATTTTATGTTAATAAAAGAGTTTTCCTTACTTTTGGTACTTTGGAGAAGTAAACTTGACCACATCTATTTGAACATTTACTTGTAGACATACTAGATAAATAGTTGGTCGATGAAAATCAATTATTTCATTTCCTATCAGAGTATGCTTAAGAGATCAAATCACTAGGGTAATTAAATATTAACAGGGGTTTGCAGCCACAATAAAGGGAGAGAGCTTGCATTCTGCTTTAGTAACATAGGATTAGTAAGTCTATGATATCTTTTGTTGATCATTTCATATCGCTTTTTTAAGTTTGACTTGGTCCTACTTTTTGCTCTTCAGTTATTAATAAGAAGTGGCCGTAATCCTGAGGAGGCTCTAATGATACTTGTCCCAGAGGCATATAAAAATCATCCAACTTTGATGATCAAATATCCTGAGGTAAAATTTGGATAGAAGGTCCTGCTGGTGAACTTCTTAATATTTCTTCTAATCAGATGAATCTTTTTGGTTACTTTTCAAATTTTCTTTCTAAATGGCAAACTGTAAAATCATCTATTTGGCTTAGCTGATAGATCCCTTCTCATTCTCTTAGCGCCACCAAATTGTAGATCTTTGGCCTTTATTTATTTTCTTTCTATGTTAATCTATATATTGTTGGTTCTTTCTCTTGTTTTTAAATTGAATCTAATTGTTCCTTACTGTGTTTTTTGTCCTTAGTATTATCTAACATGTAAACTCATGCATTTCTTGCTGATTTTAATTGAATTATACCTTTTCATTATTTTATAGCAATTACGTCTGGGAATACTGAATCGGTTTTTCTCCCTAGATTGTTGATTTTTATGACTATTACAAGGGTCAGATGGAAGCTTGGGATGGACCTGCTTTGCTCTTATTTAGGTAACACATTCTCGGGCCTACTTGTAGTTCTAAGTTATGATAGCGGTAGTGATTGCATTATCTATTAAAGCAGTGGATCATTGTTAGGTTGTAAAGTGATATTAACAACTTGTTCTTGACACTACAAAATATTATTTTTGAGGGGTTTAACCACAATTTGAAATTGTTCAATGTTTTTAAAAGTGCTTGGTGTACGTAAGCTTTAAAGACTCTTGAAGACTACGGATAATTACCATTACATATTGGTTCTAATATGTATTCCTATGGCATAATTACCATAACAGTGGATTACAATTTGGGAACATCTTAATATGAAAAGTCAAGCATGGTTGAATTCATCTGTCTTAAGCTAAATTAGCTTGATATATGTGTTTGTGCTTATATGCAAGGTTATCAAAATCGCGATTTCACTCATACAATCGTACGAGTTTGCAATCCCACTTGCCTAAAATTAGCTAACTCGTACATAAAATCGCAGATTCCTAAAATCACTCCAAATAATTTGTGGCGTCATAATATCGCTTGTGAAATGGATGAAATCATTAAAATTGCAAAGTGCTTCCCATGGAATTCTAGAAAGAGTGGACTCCTTAAGACACTAGGTCTTCGATGTTATGGTCCCTATACCAATTTTACTTGAAAAAGCGAGTTTAACAAACTTTGCTCATATGGACATGTATATTATTGCTTGACTGCATGTGGGAAAGGTCACATGTGAAATTAAGTCTCAAATATAATGCATTCTTCATTGTTCTATAACAATCAAGTGAGAACACATGCTACATTCTTCTTTCTTGTACAATGAGGTGTATACATTTTTATTAGTATAATGGCACATGATAAGAATGCTCGTGCAACTACCTTGGGATCAGCAATGATTACTTTCGTGCGTAGTCTTATTCTCGAGATTTTTAAGTAGCACTTTTCTTCTTCTTCTTTTTCTTTTTCTTCTTCTTCTTTCTTCTTATTTTTCATACTTGCACAGGTGTAGTCGTACAGATTACTGCATATGTATAGACGCCTATATATATGTACAAGTATAGCTTTCGTGCATGTGCTTGTGTGTGCATGTGTATGTTGTGGCCTAGAAGGCTAATCTGTTTCAAGAAGTTCTGTTGTTTAGTTGCATATTTGTTTTCCCAGGTGTCATTCGCCTTTCTGATTGTTGCTATTCTCTCTAAATGGCACAGTGATGGAAAAACAGTTGGTGCTTGTCTTGATAGGAACGGACTTCGTCCTGCTAGGTATTGGCGGACGGTAGACAATTTTGTCTATGTTGCATCCGAGGTGTGTTCTACTTCTCTTTTGACTTATAGTTACTTTATTTGTCATGAATACGAAGGAAACTGGCTCCAAATTACAGTTTATATTGGAGTTCAAGTTTCTTCTCTTGATGCTTTTGATTCATCTTGAATTTTATCTTGTGGTCCTGCGATGATGTTGTTTTAATAATAGTTAGTTTAAGATTGGTTGAATTTTTTTTATAAAATTTTTTAGTGGTCAATTTATCAGGGCCTAGATTATATTGTTTTGCACTAGTAGTTCTATGATCCCTTCAACATTTATTTAAGACTGAGATTCGCAGCATTCGCTTATTTTGGGTTTTGGATATTTTAAGTTGGGTTTACTAGAAGCCCAGACAAGGTCTGGTCTTTTATCTGTACAATTTTATCAGACTAAATGTCTTATTGGTTATATATCATTGCTAAAACTTATGTTTATGCTGGTTGAGAATGGTACAGGGTTTAGCTATATTACAGCTTTTGAATGCTTTTTATGTTGCCTACATTTGTTCCAAATCTGTTACACAGATGGGTAAATTAACATAACTTAATACAGCGCTGGTTATATGGGGCAATGCTTACAGATCTTCTGGGAATAAAATGTGCTTTGTTTTGAATACAATTGACTTTTTTAAACTATGTTTTTTTATAATGGAATTCCACAATATTCATGCTTTTTTGTTTGGTATGAAAGAAAGTTTCCTTTTAGTTTCATAATTTCAATTAGAATTCAACATAACTAGACAAAATTCTATCATTTTATAAACGAATTCTATACTTCAAATTCGTTTATTTCAAACAAAGGGTTGGGATTGGTTTGTTGTTACTTGAGTTCTTAAACTACGGAATTGTTACATTTGAAATAATTGCTAGGAAATTATATGAACATGAAATAATTTAAGGAAAAATCCATTTGGCTTTATGCTCCCTTTGTGAGATTGATTCTGTGGAAAAGATATCTTAGATATTTTGTTATTATGCATTTTGTGTGGTTCTAATAAACTGCCTATTATTATTATTTCTTATTGTTATTTTAAAGCTGTTCCCTCATGTTGCAGTCCTTGTAGTTCAGGCATTGACCATACTTTTTGTTGTCAAGGTTGGTGTTATACCAATGGATGAATCAAAAGTAACTATGAAGGGACGTCTAGGTCCAGGAATGATGATAACTGTGGATTTGCTTGGTGGTCAGGTTTGTATTGCTTGCCTCTTTTTTATTTTTTATTTTTTTGACATATTTATGAGGTAATAACATTGGAAGCACCTCTGGTGGGTTTTAGTTGTCTTTATGACCATCATGTCTGTTTTACTGACCTAACCCTACAGCTTCTAGTAAAGTTGTTTTTTTTTTTCCATTGTTCAAAATGAAATGGATTTATATTTCATTAGCCTTTGAAATACATGCTGTCCTATTATCACCTATTTTTCAGTGTTGAAATCCTTTTTTATTCTTGATTCTGGGAGTGTGAATATGCTGTTACTGAGTACAATGTGCAAGTGATAGGATGACAAGATCATAAACAGGAAATATCTTTGAGCACATTACTTTGATGTGATATGAAGCAATTAATCATTTTAAAGAAGTGAATCATCACACTGCATCAAATTCACCTGCATTACTCGGGCTTTGGCTTTCTCATCCCCAGAATAACATTTTAGGTGCTTCTGTAACGACACTAACTGTGTTGCAGGACGGAAAATAATTGGGCTCTAGTATCCCTTTGTATAGGCATGCTCTCATTTGTGATAGTTGGTGACAACACATTAAGCTTAGTAGAAATTGTTTGGTACAGGTTAAAGCTTCTATTATTTGTTTAGTGCTCCTCTAATTGGATTCTAAACAGTTCAATCTTGGATGTTTCAAAAGGCGACAAGGTTTACAAAGTCTTATAGTTTGATTTTCCTCTGGAGTTATCTCCAAGGTCGAAGGATAGTAGGCTGCAAATATTTATTTTAATTTCTAGAAGGTTTGAATTTGCAGGTTTATGAGAATACTGAAGTAAAAAAGAAAGTGGCTTTATCAAATCCATATGGGAAGTGGGTCAGTGAAAATTTACGATCTTTAAAGCCTGCAAACTTCCTCTCAGCAACAATCATGGACAATGAAGCAATTTTGCGTCACCAACAGTAAGTTTAATTGCTTTGTTTTCTTTTTTGAGATGTGCTAGATATAGGAAGTTTTTATGCTGGAATTGTTTTCATTTGAGATATAATTTAAACAAATAAAATAGTAAAATAGTCACTTTGTTATTGATGGTGGCGCAGCACTAGTTACCTAGTATCTACTAAGCCTAAAAAAAGTGATTTTTTTCCCCAAGTACCTAAGGGTTTGTTTGGAGGTTTTTGAGGGTATGATAAAGTAAGGTTACTGTTTGAGGAGGGGAGGTATTTTCATGGTTATCTGAGGGGTTAGAAACCTCCATAGGGTTCAAGTTCTCAACCCACCAAATTGGGGGGTTGGTGGGAAGGGTTAAAATTTTTTGTTTTCCATGTTGCCTATGTTTATTTTTTAAATTCTCCTAATTGCGCTCTTTATATTTCTTCTCAATAAATATTTTTATTTTAATGTCGTTGGAAATTTAACTTGAGAAGATTTATTTTAATATTCATAAATTAATGTTTTATTAAAAGAAGTTGTTCTAACCAATTTATATATCTAAAATAACAGCTTTCATGGGAGGGTATTTTTGTCTCATATATAACTTTACTTTCTAATTCTTTCAGACTAACACTATTAAGCCTTCATTTACTTTACCTTTCTCGTGGTGTAACGTGTATTCCACCACCCCCCCCCCCCTGGTCCTGTTCCGATCATGGAATAGATGAAATAAATCAAAAAATGGATTCCAGTTCATCCTTCAGAACTGTATCAAACCTTTCCTCACCTCATCCAAACAATGCCCAAGTGGAACATAAAAATTCATTATGGAATAATTTTAATTTTTGGTGATACTAAGGGCATTCACATCTGATTTATCTTTGGATTTATTTTCTTTGTTGTCATTTCACATTCCATGTAGTTGGACACAAGAATTCCCCTCTCCTAGTTTTGTAAACTAAACATACAAGTCTCACTTTCATACCCTTATTCCTCTCACACTTTGTAAGCCAAATGCAATGTGAACTTATATCTTGCAATTTTCAATTTGTCATCACCATATTTAAATATCTTTAATAAAGATCTTCAAGCATTTAGTAACTATTTGCTAAACATTGTATATTGGTAGTGTATGTATTTACTGTTATATTTACCATCTTTTTTGGTGCTCACTGTTTTGTACTTTCATGGTACAGGGCTTTTGGCTATTCTAGTGAGGATGTCCAAATGGTTATTGAAACTATGGCTGCACAAGGGAAGGAGCCTACATTTTGCATGGGAGATGATATTCCATTGGCAATATTGTCCCAAAAGTCTCATATGCTTTACGATTATTTTAAACAAAGATTTGCACAGGTTTCTTCGAAATTCCTGCTTTTCCCTTTTCCTAATGATTTGACATATGCTGGTAAAATATTTCAAATTGTTCAAAAACTTCAAAAATGTTCTTTTTTCTTACTTGATGTTCAGGATAAATTTTTTACTGACTTAAGTTATAGACATGCTAGGTTAATGTATCTTTATTTGCTGCTCAAAGTATTGTTGTAATATCCTCTCCCTCTCATTCTCAGACACAGCCCCCTGCCACTATAATTGAGCATATATAAAAGCATTGATTGAGCATCTGAGCGCACATAATTCGCTGATCTGTGTTATTCTCATTTACCAAGTCTTGTGGGAATTTGATTGGAACTATGGATAGAGTGTTGTTCTTACACATTCAATGAAAGATAAGATATGCAATATTTCTTCAAAACAAAGTTCACTGTGAATTATCTATCCCTCGAGTTGTTTTTCTTCATTTAGGACTACACTTCTGTTTGCAAATTTTAATAAGTCACTTATAATCCTGTTCTTGAGAAGTCTTGCTTCTATCTATTGGTTTTGAATGTAACAAGCTGTCGATACAAGGTCAAACTATTTCAAACCGGTTCCTCTTTTTCACGTGATTTACTGGATTTTTCACAGGTTACAAACCCTGCTATAGATCCTCTTAGGGAAGGATTAGTCATGTCTCTTGAAGTCAATATTGGGAAGCGAGGAAACATTTTGGAAGTTGGTCCAGAAAATGCTTTGCAGGTATGCTTGTATTATCCTTTCTACCTCATGGTTAATTTAATGACCGTCATGATACTTTTGTTGAAATAAACTGCTTGTCTATTCCTCTATTGGGTATGTAATTGATAATTTATTGTTTTATATCAGGTTATCTTATCTAGTCCTGTACTGAATGAAGGAGAGCTTGAATCACTCCTTAAGGATCCCTATTTAAAACCTCAAGTCTTACCCATTTTTTTTGATATACGTAAGGGTGTTGAGGGTACTTTAGAAAGAAAATTAATTAGGCTTTGTGAAGCTGCTGATGAAGCTGTTAGAAATGGTTCACAACTGCTTATTCTATCTGATCGGTCTGATGAGCTGGTGAGTTCCATTAAGTTCCATCTTTTTCTCTGTAACTTCACAAACTTTCCAGTATTTTTCAATATGCAAAAACCTATTCATAAGTTAATATTGACAGTATTTACTATCAGAATAAGAGCATACTTTTAAGTGATTGAATGATTGTTTAACAATTGCTGTTTCTTGTACTTCGTTTTTGTCCCTTGTCACTCATGCTCATTTTCCCTATCAATGCTTTTTTCTGAGTTTTAAGTTCTATCAACTTTTTCTTTGTTCATTGATCACTCAGCCTTCATTGAAGAATGATTTTGCACGAGCAATCTATTTTCATTTTTGTGTGTGCACACATGGAGGCTGGGTACACATAGGTGCCGGTGCTTTTTTTTTTTCTCTTAAATTGCTCTGCCATCTGCAACATTAGGTTTGCTTATCCAGAAGCATGAAGGTTGAATACTGGGTTTGCTTATCCAGAAACATTAGTAGTATCATTGCACATCACTTGTTTGCTATGGTGAATTTGTGTGGTTTTCAATTTATCGAGTATAAAATGTTCATTGCACCATAAATGGCCAGATGCATCTTTTCTTTATGTGATGTTATCTTCATGCTTTCCTCTCTCTGTGCACACAGATTGAGGAGTATATGATGCTTTATAATATCGCTTGTGACTGCCATTGTGGTCTTCTCTTCTTTGAAGATTTCACAATGAGGTTGATCTATGTTGATCCTTCTTTCCTTCTCCTAACCCCATAAGGAAGTTTACTTTAACATGGTATTTCCAATGCTGAATAATATATTATTTTCCCTTTCTCAGGAGCCAACTCGGCCTGCAATTCCAATTCTTCTTGCTGTTGGTTCTGTTCATCAGCATCTTATTCAGAATGGTTTGCGAATGTCTACTTCTATCATAGCAGATACTGCTCAGTGCTTCAGTACTCATCAGTTTGCCTGTTTGATTGGATATGGTGCAAGGTTATATTTCCTTTTTATTGTGGAACCTTTCTAAATGATTGTTTTATCACGATCTTTGAATTTTGTTTATGCTAAACGAGGGTTGATAGAACTGCTTTCAAAGTTATTTTGAGGACATATACTATGACCTGAGGCCCATACTAGCAACATCTTCTCTAAGAGAAAGAGAGAATATTTAACCTTTCACTGGGACTTGATTATTCTTTGTTGGAGCTCGTATATTTTGATCATAACAAAAATTGCTTCTATTTTACTTCTTCTGAAGCTTTCTTCATCTATTCTGCAGCAAGATCTTGTGAGGCTCTATATTGATCTTCATAAAATTTGACGTTGCTGTATTATTCCTGCACTTTCCTTTCTTGTTTTAGCAATAATGCAGTTAGAGTTACTATCTTGCTAGTGTTTTTCATGCAAAATGAACAGCTATCTGATGTTAAAATAGTCTTTCAGTGCTGTATGTCCATATTTGGCATTGGAAACATGCCGGCAGTGGCGGCTGAGTAATAAAACTGTGAATCTGATGCGGAATGGCAAGATGCCTACTGTAACAATTGAGCAGGCTCAAAAGAACTTTTGCAAGGTTAGTAGTGTTGAGGAATGATTCTTTTCCCTGGAACATATATTTCTTTTCTTTCTACTGTTTTATGCTCATCTCAATCATGATGCAGGAACATGGCAATAGAATTTAACAACTAAATTATCTCTTTGATTAAACGATAACATAGATACTAGGATTTATCTTGCTTAGTAATATGAGTCTTGCAATTTTTTTTGAGTAGATATCTAGCGGTTCAAATGCGTTCTTGAAAATTATCATGTTGTGTGTGCTTAGGATTATTTCTTTTTCAGTAATTAGGGTGCTTGTTTACTGAGCATGTGGACACAGTCATGCCTGGAACTGGAATGCTATGCAGCTTAATGGAAAGAAATGTAGAATTGCTTGATGCAGTGAACTTGAGGATTCTAATAACAATTTGTGGAATTTTCTTTTTAAAAAGAGAATTGGTGATTTTGACTATTTTTCTTGCAAAAAATGTATTTTCCGACTTGTACTTTTTTTTGCATTGATAAATTTGATCAGAGCCCATATTGAAAACAAAGGACTCATATGGTTGACCTTGACTAATCTGGGACTAAGGCTTACTTGTTGTTGTAGTCACAAGCTTAAATCTAAGTCTTAAGTTGCATTGATGATTTATAAGACTCACATTAATCTGGTTAGAAATTTATTTAACCAGAGAATTTAAGCTATTTTTCACGATCATACTTTAAAAAACATGGAAAAGGAGAAGAAGAAAGTTGGTTGGGCAGTTGAGTTTGCAGCTAATGTGTTGTACAATAGCTAATATATTGCCATCATATAATGCTAATTATTGCTGACATCAAGCTATATTATCACCATAAGAAAAGTGTCTAATTGGGTCTTGAGTCTTGGCTTGATTTTCACTTTGTTCCAAAGTGAAATCAAGCTGAGATTTCTTGCAGAAAACGTTTGGGGAGATAGCTAGAGGATGATGAGAAATGACATGAGAAATGATGGCTGCAGAAGTGGGGGTTTCTAGCAATAAAAACTGAAAAAGCCAGCCAAAAAGAGAGCCTATTGCAATAGCTGTTTTGCTATTCTATTGTTAGCTGCTGATGAACGACCATTGTAATAGGATACAAAAGTGGCTGAGCATAAAAATCTATCAAATAATGGTGCTTACATTGTTTCAAAACCAAGCTTCCGTGCCTAAACCAGTTCTTTAACTTCATTGTAATCAAGATTACAGTATATTTGCTAACAAGTTCGAAGGCAATAAGAACTACAGAACTTCAATATTCTTCTACTATAACCTTCTTGGTGTGCCAATGGTTATTGATATAACTTAGAACTGATATTTTGAATTTTTACAGCCTTCCTGGTGGGCTAATTGTTGGTAATATAATTTGGAACTAAGATTTATTCAAATTATATGTACTCTGGGATTGATAAGTAGGTATGAAGGGTATTTGGATTTCAGAAACATTCCTTTAGGACTCTACTTTGAATGACAATCTTGAGACTTGAGAAATATGATTTCTGCTTCTGAAGTGTGATAGAGCTCTGCATTTAACATTAATATATGTGTTGTGTATTGTATTGATTATTCTTTACACTTCCAGGCAGTTAAATCTGGTCTTCTGAAAATCCTTTCCAAGATGGGCATCTCATTGCTTTCAAGGTACAATTTGAAAATTCCAGATTCTATGACTCTCTTTTTTTCTTATCAATTTACTGATATACCCTTTTTCCATAGTTTGACTTTTTGTTAGTTCCTATATTCAGCTATTGTGGTGCTCAGATATTTGAGATTTACGGATTAGGAAAGGAGGTTGTTGATCTAGCATTCTGTGGGAGTGTGTCCAAAATTGGAGGAGCAACTTTTGATGAGGTAGGAAAAACAAAGAATTTTGTTCATGTCTAACAGTATCAGCAATATATATTCTCATTTGCATGATGTTCTGAATTTTATGTGTGCAATCAAATGTTAAGTCATAGACTGGGGACTCTTTAAAGATTTACCAAATTGCTGCTTTTATTTTTTCTCCCATTTATATCCCAATTAAGAATCTAGGTGTGAACTTATGCCTTTAAGAGTTGTACATTTATTTTCTTTACATCCATGATTCTGAAATATTTATGCTGATTTCGTGGATAGAGTTTATCAGTGTGGTACAACTACTTTGAGAAAAGAAAATACTGTACTGAATTGTTGTGTGCAGATTCTAAAACACCGTTAAAATTTTATGTTAACTTTTTGAAAATGACAGTAATAAAGGTAGATAAGTGGATTGCAATACCAGCACTATCAGCATGTCATCAGAACTTATATATGCATGCTTTGAATTTGATATCTTGGTAGTAGGACATACCCTTTTGGTCATATAAAATGCTTCTCTTTAGGTTCCTAGATTTCAGAGGTAATAGGCTCTAGTTCCTTTGGTTTAATGTAGAGGAGAATTACTGATCAGGAGACACTGCACTTTGCTTTACATATGGACACAGCATGATAGTGCAGTTTATGTATGAGGATCATGTGCAGACTATGGGCTTTTAATTTGAATTCACGGCTATGAGGTTTGTTAGTTTGAGGGTAATCTTTTTGCTTACATGTAATATGCTACTCTAGATTCTTGAGGTCTAATGACCCAAAAAGAAAAAAGAAAAAAGCCCAAAATATGTGCATGTTTGCAATTTCATTCACTTTTTTTATTAATTATCCACTGTGTCTGTAAACTTGGCTTAACTTTCAGTAAAAGTTTTAATTGATATTTCTCTCTTATGACAATGCTTATGGTGATATGATAACCAAATAGAAAGAGATTTCTTTCACCTTTTCTTTTTCCTTATAATAATTACACAAAGATTTACAATTTTTATTAGAATGTCATAAATATAATAAAATTTAAATTGTAAAATAAGAAAAGAAAATCAAGATCGATTTCAAATTATTAAAATCTATAGGAAATTATTTCTAGAAGATTTTAGTAAACTTGATTTGTCCTAATTTGCATAAAAACTAAATCAATTCATATGAGCATAACATGATATCAAGATCACATATTAGGGATAAACACTTTTGATAAAGTTCAAAAGTGACCGCAAATGGAAGAGCATATTCTGTTTCCATCAATTTTAGCATTTCTTTTTCTTTCTATTTTATTTTTAATGTTTTTGGATTTTTACTTACTTATAGTTGGCAAGGGAGTCACTGTCTTTCTGGGTGAAGGCTTTCTCTGAGGATACAGCCAAAAGACTGGAAAATTTTGGGTTTATACAATTCAGACCTGGAGGTATGCTCGTTGAGAAATGCATTCCACACAATCCCTTTTTTTGGTGTAAATGAAGTTGAAGAATAGAATTCAGTCATAAATGATAAAAGTTTTTTAGTAATGTTGGACTCAATAAACTTGAATCTAGAGGAGCAAAATGAGCATCTTCTTTGATACCAAATTTGAAAATATGAAATTTCAAATGAATTACATAGTTCTATGGAATTCATTTATTATCAAATTGGCCTTAGATTACTCCATTTTTGGTTATAGGTTAGGAGTAAGGCTTTTTTTTTTTTGAAATTCTGGTTCTCAAAACCTGGTTGAAATTTTAGGTCATGTTGTATGGAAACAAATATTAATAGTGATTCATATATCTTTAAATTTCATTAGATCGCTGCAATTATATTTGCTGAAATCTAAATTGTTAGAATTAACATAAAAGTTAATGGTATTTTTAAATTTTCTCTTAATTTTTAATAATCTTAAGCATTCTGAAGACCATATACCCATGCTAATATGTAACAGGGGAGTATCATGGAAACAACCCAGAGATGTCAAAACTGCTGCACAAAGCTGTACGGCAAAAGAGTGAAAGTGCATATTCTATTTATCAGCAGCATTTAGCCAACCGACCTGTGAATGTGAGAGATGAAATTAATTGTTTTCATAGTTTGGCCTATCTGATGTATCACCTATTTCCTTTCCCACCTTCGTCTTATGGTTATTAAAATGACATCTTTAAGCATGTCACCAGGTTCTTCGTGATCTTTTTGAGTTCAAGAGTGATCGGGCTCCAATTCCAGTTGGAAAGGTGGAACCTGCTGCCTCCATTGTTCAACGGTTTTGCACTGGTGGAATGTCGCTTGGGGCTATTTCAAGGGAGACTCATGAAGCAATTGCCATTGCAATGAACAGGATAGGTGGAAAGTCTAATTCAGGGGAAGGTGGTGAGGTAATCTGCTATCCATCTATCTGTATATCTACCTATGAGTGCCAAAATAGTAAATGCAACTGAAGAAGGTGGGTAGGGCATAGGCAGAGGAATTGCGCTAGGTTATCTCTGCCACTGCTATATCTATGGATGTATGCATATGTGTGCATATGCATCAGTGTTAAATGCACAATCATAATATTACTATTTTTTTATTTTCTTTTCCCCTTTTTGTATTATATCGATGTTCTACAGATGTTGATATTTACTGCATTATTTTCATGTAGGATCCGATTCGTTGGAGTCCACTTTCAGATGTTGTTGATGGTTATTCCCCAACATTGCCACATCTCAAGGGCCTTCAAAATGGTGATACTGCTACCAGTGCCATTAAGCAGGTCTTGACAATGAACTTATGCGTTTGAGTTTGAATCAGTTCTGTAACTCCACATGCAAGTCATAGGAAATAAGTATTGATAGCATGATAGCAAGTCTATGGCTAAAACTATAGTTCTGAAAATCGGATCGGACCTGCTGGTTTGACCGGGAACCAAGCTGTGGTCTGGTCCGGGTTGCATTAAAAAACCGGGTATCTAAAAAACTGGACTGAACCAGTAAAAACTGGCTGAAAACCTCTAAACTGGGCCGGTAAAAAACAGTTTGATTCAATTGTGGGTATTTTTCAGAAATTATGGGTTTTTTTCCTATTTGGGCCTCCTAAAAATTAGGTCCACTAATTTTTTTTTTCTTTGGGCTTTTTTATTACTGAACCCAAATCCTAATATATTAATTAAATGAAAAATGATAATATATTTTATGGTAATTAATTTTTTTAGTTTTAAATTTATTCATATTTTATTTTTTTTAAAAATTATTTACTATTTTTTTTTTTGTAAAATCCAAATTTGAAAATTTTTTTATTTGAGTTTAAAATTTTTTTTAACCTATATTTTCAATTTTATTTAATAAATATATTTAAAAATATTATATATAAAAATCCGGTTTAACCGTATTAAAGCTAGTCAAACCCTCTGGTTCGGTGAACCCCTATCTTCACCGGTTCACCGACAGGTCTGGTTCTTAGAATACTGGCTAAAACATTTGATTTGCATGGTCATATGAAAGAAATCTGCACTGAAGCTGGTTAAGTGGGTGGCTTTTTGAATGGGAAAGTTTGGTATGACAATTGCTTTATGAAACTGGTTGAATCTTCTTCAGGTTGCCTCAGGACGTTTTGGTGTCACTCCAACGTTCTTGGTCAATGCAGATCAGTTAGAAATCAAAATTGCCCAAGGGGCCAAGCCTGGTGAAGGTGGGCAATTGCCTGGGAAGAAAGTTAGTGCATATATTGCAAGGTTGAGAAATTCTAAACCTGGGGTTCCACTTATTTCTCCTCCACCACACCATGACATCTATTCCATTGAAGATCTTGCTCAATTGATTTATGACCTTCATCAGGTAATTTTTGCTCTATTTTGAATCTGTCTTGATTATAAAACTACATTTCCTGAATTCCAGTAATAATCCCATCATCTTCTAAACAAATAGGTGAATCCTAAGGCTAAGGTGTCTGTCAAGCTTGTGGCGGAAGCTGGTATTGGTACAGTTGCTTCTGGGGTTGCCAAGGGTAATGCGGATATTATACAGGTATCTACTCATGATTTATTTTCTTTTCTATTGAGCTCTAATATATGTTATCATTGGCTCTTTGTGTCCTCAAGATAATCTAATATTGACAAGTGTAAAATAAGTTGTTGGTAACTAATGAAGAGAGAATACATTAAACTTCCAATTCAAGTTTCTTTTTGAAGCAATTTTCCCTTTTCTTGGAAAATTGAGTCAAAAAAGAAAATTTTAAAAGTGGAAGAATTTTAGTCAAAAAAGAAAATGTTTAAATAGGAACTTCTATCCTCTGTCTTTCTTCCAGTTCTTTCATAACTTTATCTTCTTCCCCTAGGCCTATTACTTAAGATATTTCAACATAGGGTGTTCATTAAGAAGTATATATTCCACTAATCCCTTTTCCTTTTGCATCAAAGAGATTTTTTCCCCTCAAAATGATTATGTACTTTATCTGTCTCTATTACTTCCATTTCGGCATATAGGGAGGTGACGCCCTAAAAATAAAAGAAGCGGCATGTACACAAAAGTATTTTTCATGCATACACAAAGGCAAATAATGATATCGTGAGTTGGCTTTGCAGATATCAGGACATGATGGTGGAACAGGAGCTAGCCCTATAAGCTCCATTAAGCATGCTGGTGGTCCTTGGGAACTTGGACTTACAGAAACTCATCAGGTCATTACACATGTGTAGTGTGAATTAAATGTGGCTCCTCGTGGTTCACTTTAGATTTATTCAATGTGCTTTTTGATTAATGATAATCTTGTACAGACTCTCATTGCAAATGGACTCAGAGAAAGGGTAATTCTTAGGGTTGATGGTGGCTTCAAAAGCGGAGTTGATGTTATGATGGCTGCAGCAATGGGTGCTGATGAATATGGATTTGGTTCTGTTGCAATGATTGCTACTGGATGTATTATGGCTCGCATTTGTCATACAAATAATTGCCCAGTTGGTGTTGCCAGTCAGGTACTAACAAAACCTTATATTATGTTTTGTAGTTGATATATATTTTCCTCCAGTAATTAATCCCTTGAACTGAATTCACTTTAGAGAGAAGAACTACGTGCACGTTTTCCCGGTGTGCCTGGAGATCTTGTTAATTACTTTTTGTATGTTGCTGAGGAGGTAATATCTCTGCTGATGTTCTTCCTCTATCTGCTGATGTTTATTTTTTGGCCTTCAAGTTTTGGCATTTTATAAACAAATTCCAGAATTTGCTCCTGATTTTCATTAAATCTCATCTTTCAAGTTAATCTATATTTCTTATATTGGCTAGGTAAGAGGCATGCTAGCACAGTTGGGTTATGAGAAGTTGGATGATATTATTGGACGAACAGATATATTGCGACCCCGTGATATTTCCCTAGTGAAAACTCAGCATCTTGATCTCAGTTATATTCTTTCAGTAAGTATTTAAACATTACCTTATCTTACTGTGATCAGTTTTTGTTGTTGTGAGATGACATTTTTCTTGAAAATCAATAATATCACTTCTATTTGCAGAATGTTGGATTACCAAAATTGAGCAGCACTGAAATCAGGAATCAAGTTGTTCATAGTAATGGTCCTGTTTTGGATGATGTTTTACTTGCAGATCCAGAGGTAATAAATATTTAATTTTAGATTCTTACTAGTTTAGCAATCTAGGAAAACTTTTCCTTATGGATGCATATATATATATATATATATATATATATATATATATGTATGTATGTATAGATCCATAAACCAAAGCTGCTAAGTTATTCAAGGAGTGTTTTGTTTGTAGCATTTGCTCCTTGTGGAGAGTGCCTTGGTGTGGCGATTATTGTGATAGAAGAGACTATGTAAAGTTGCTATTTTCCAGGAAACCTTTAAATTAATTGATGTTTTCATGGAGAGGGGATAATGTAATAGAAAGATGTCATTTAAATAATTTTTTTGCTTGCATGAATATCTGTCAATGCTGCTGAAAATATATTTTTAAAACCTGGACTTGTAAGTTAATTTACAGATCTGACCTAATGCAATAAGCTAAAGGCCCCTCTATTTTGTTATGGACAGCAAACCTGCTGCTAAAAATAGGAGATGAAGTAACTTGTTATTAAGAGAAACCACAAGCATGCAATCAATAAGCAAAATATCACAACTATCTGGGTTGCTTGTTTATCTTTAATTGTTGTATCAGTCAGCCACCTTCGTAGCTAATTAGTTTTCACTATATAACATGCTAGCATCTCTGCAAAATGCTTTGCTCACATGCTGCCTAACTTATAAGATGCTTGCCTTTTGTCTTTACAGATTTCAGATGCTATTGAGAATGAAAAAGTTGTCAATAAAACAATAAAGATATACAATGTGGATCGTGCTGTTTGTGGACGTGTAGCAGGTGTGGTTGCAAAGAAATATGGGGACACGGGTTTTGCTGGACAACTGAACATTACGTAAGTAGTGGCTTCTTGATAGCAGGCATAATATTTAGAGAATGCATAACAGGTAATCCTTCTTTATTTTAATGCAAGCTAAATGAGTACTTTGCTTGTCATCAGGTTTATTGGGAGTGCAGGGCAGTCATTTGCATGCTTTTTGACACCTGGAATGAACATTCGGCTGGTTGGAGAGGCCAATGACTATGTGGGAAAGGTTTGATCAAATTTATCTCTGTTCACTGTTTGATAAGTAGGAATCTGAATTTGGAACCCCAACTGGTTATTGATTTCGGTCATAAAAGTTAAGCTGAAATGATATGCTAATCTTATTATACAACTGTCAAGCCTAGTATTTGAATATGATTTCTGATACTAGAAACAATGAATGCTCTAAGGGTATGGCTGGAGGAGAGGTTGTTGTAACTCCTGAGCAGAACACTGGGTTTTGCCCTGAGGATGCAACTATAGTTGGGAATACCTGCTTGTATGGTGCAACAGGTGGCCAAATATTTGTTAGAGGGAAAGCTGGGGAGCGTTTTGCCGTCAGAAATTCACTTGCTGAAGCTGTAGTTGAGGGCACAGGGGACCATTGTTGTGAGTATATGACTGGTGGTTGTGTGGTTGTTCTTGGAAAGTGAGTGACTCTTTATCCTGCTATTTGTTGTTATCAAGCAAAAAGATAGGAACAGTCTAGAATTTTGAGCCACTCTCTTGTTTGTTTATTACAGAGTAGGTAGAAATGTAGCTGCTGGGATGACTGGAGGCCTGGCGTACATGCTTGATGAGGATGATACACTGATGCCCAAGGTTTGTGGATTCAATTCCATACTTTCCTTTTCACTTCGTAATATCGGTTTAGCAATCTATGATTCCATTAATTCTAGCCGGTGACAATATTAAGTGTGAGGTAGTCTGCAACGTGTCATAAGGAATGCTGTGGACTTTAAATCATGCAATGGCCTATTCTGTTGGTAGTTTTTTTCATGTTCAGAAGTGGTACAAAAGTTATCTAATCCCAACTATTTAATATATAGAATGACACTTCTACATCAATTTATTGAGAACCACATGAACAATTTCAATCCCAAAAAAAATAAACAGGAAGGTCTGAGCATGATAATTGAATGCTTTTGAGTCAAACCATTTAATGGCTTGCTTCTCTGTCTGTCAAATAAACTCACTAGTGATTGCCAAGATTTCATTTAAGCGTTGAGTGGGCCTGAGTCTTACTGTGACTGGCCAAGCAGAGCCCTGCTTGAGGACCCTTTTCAAAAGCAATACTGTGATGGCCGATTGTGATCTAGTATGATGAGCACTTGGTAAATTGATTAAGTTGCTGTCTTTTGCCCTTCTTCCCAAGTCCTCTTAACTAGAGACTACTCATTCTTGAGGAGATAGACAATACTTGTTGCCCCTTGTAAAGTTGAGAATACCATTAACTATGTTTATGGTTTATATATGTGGATCTCACGATAATGAATCTTTCTTACAATTTCCACTCTCTTCTATTTTAATTCCTTGTAGTAATTTTAGGAATTATGTAGGAGCATAGCTCATAAATCAGGCTTTTTTCTTTTAACGGATGGATATGCGTCTTTGCAATAGTAATTTAGAATTCTTTTCAAGTGGTCCAAATTGGAACTAAATACTGATTATCATACATAAGTGAGCATGCAGACAGATGCGACATGCTTATGTTTTTTCTGGCCCAAAAGCTGGATGTATCATAATGTAATGTAGTAACATGCAGATTTTAGGTAGTCCAAGGCAAGTCCACTTTTGTTTTTCCCTTTTTTTTATTTTTTTTTTAAGATGGCATGTAGATCAATATTTCTGGCTAATTTGCAAGCACACATCACATAAAAATGCGTGCATGCATACTTTTTCAATGAGAACTGTTGATTATTTGCTTCTCATGGTCGCACTATTCAAGGAAAAGGCTTCATGGTGTTTACATATTCAAAGAAGATGCTATACGTCTAAACTCTAGGCAATTTTGCTTTTCATGTTTCAACTATTTATGCAAAATGGTTCATAGTGTTAAGATATTCAAAGAGGATGCTAAAGCTTTAAACTCTAGACAATTGGAAGGGTGAACCCCATGGCATTGTCCTGGCAGTAGTATTTATTCTCCTCCTTAGTTAAACTACATTTAGAATATTTAAGGCTTAGCTAACTATAATTTAGGGAAAGCTAGATTCTTTAGTTTTTCTCAAATCATAGTTTTCCAAAAACAGTTTCTAAAAACATTAAACAAAAAAAAAAGAAGGAAAAAATCAAAGCCAATTTTGAATAGCATCCCCGGACTCAAAATCCCAAATAGAGCCTGGGTTAAATCTCATTTGTGTCTATGCTATTCATATTATGTGGCTATGCATCTTAAGTTCAGATATGCAGATGCAGTCAAATTGTTTTTTCTTATTTTGGTTATGTAAAGAAATTATGATTTTGGCTGTAAATTTATTGCTATATGTGCAAATATCATATCATATTCTTTAAATTGCTTTATCGTACTACACACTTTTTTTCTTTAATCCATGGGATTGATCTTCCCTTCAGAAATCTTATATTGTTATCTTTGAATAGGTAAATAAAGAAATAGTGAAGGTCCAACGAGTGACTGCTCCTGTTGGTCAAATGCAGCTTAAGAGCCTAATTGAAGCTCATGTTGTAAGTTCCCTGAACTAAATGTTATTAGTATGCTGAGACCTCATACAGTCAATCAATCTTGCAGACTTCTAATTATTATTTATAATGTCAAAGTAATTGCATAATCCTAAGAGCTCATTTAACATTTGTGTTGCTGATAGTAGTTCTTGGACTAAAAATTAGGATAAATCTTTTTGGCCGATGGATATAGCTTTTTTGCGATAGTCTTCTTATTTAACATTTTGGAAAATGTTTTCAACCTGAACTTTTTTCAAAATCAGTTTTAGGTTCATAAAACCCCATTTGCAAAAAGCTATTATCCATAGACCCAAACTCTTTCTATTTCTTGGTTTAAAAACTGCTGTATCAGCAGTTTGTTTTATTAACTTCAAATGCATCTTTGGTGAAGGAAAAAACTGGTAGCAGTAAAGCTTCTGCTATTCTAAAGGAGTGGGATGCATATCTACCACTATTTTGGCAATTGGTTCCACCTAGTGAAGAAGACACTCCAGAAGCTTGTGCAGATTATCAAGCAACAGTTGCAGGGCAAGTGACACTGCAGTCTGCCACCTAGGGATATCAACACAAACTACCTCCATGACCAGCTCCGAAAACCAAAAATTCGCCGCGAGAACGTGTACAGGTCAAATACAAGATGTTGTGATTCGAGAATTAGAATATTTTATCAGGGAATAAAATCCGAAATGCTTCGGTATTTGGGTGACATAAGGCATCATCATTGGAAAAAAAGACAGCATTCACCTGGAGTACTGAACACCCAGATCAACAAGGATTCAGCTTCCCTGGTGGTAGAGAATTTGTATAGTAATTTGTGACGGAAGATGTAAAATTCAACCGGTTTCAGATTTTTGTGTCATTGTTGAACTAATGCCGTTATTAATAAAAAGCACTGGTCATTGCCTGTTTGTTAGTAATGATTAATTTTACATATCCAACAATATTTTATTTATTTGGGTCAAAAGGTAGCTCTTAGTGATGTTTGTTGTAGTGGTATAAATAAGCTATGGATTAGTTTGGAAGGATAAAGTAATGGACTTTTAAGATTAGGCAACTCGGCACGTCTAGCAGAAAGCCTCTATTGAATATCTGCTAATTGATTTGGTTTAGGTCTAAGAAGGTTAATCTGAATTTTTCGGTATTCTCCATTCCAGTTGGGTAAAACAAAGGATGCTTGAATGCCATTCAATGGTCAAAATTACATTTTGGCCAATTTGAAGACATAAGAAGTTCGCTTGGGCTCCTAAGGGAACAGCCAATGCGTTACTAAAGCTGCCTAAGGCTGCTAAATTGTTAGAAATTTATGTAATATCAAATTTATTAAGATAGATCCTAATCTTTTACTGTGAAAATTCTTCGCTTCATGAAATTTTTTGAGTTTTCACTTCTATACTGCTTTGTTTTTATACTTCACCATTTTTTGAGGGATTTTAAAACCTATTGCTTAAAGTTTTTGAATTAGAGTGAAATGTCAAGTTCTTGAATCATTTCCTGCATTTTTTTTTTCTTTTATTTGAACTTACATAATCTCAAAATCTAGTGCCTAGTGATTAATATTATTTAAATAATTGTATGCTATATTGTTATTTTGAAAAGATAAATTATTTGCAATTTTATATTGCAATTCATAACAAAAATAGATTGGATAGATTTCTTTTTTTACACTTATTTTTCATTTTATCCATTAGATAGATAATGCATTTAAATTAATTAAAAATAAAGTATAAATTTAAATTTAAGTTTTCTACATAAAGCTATATATGAATTAAGTATGTTGTTAAACTTTTTATATGTAATGATTATAAATATATTTAATAAGTATATTATAAATAAATATAAAATATAATTTTGTTAGTAATGAAAATAGTCAATTTAGTTTTTTCACTTCAGTATCGCTTTCCCAACTTTTAAAAAACTCAAAGAATACTATTTTTAATGATATTTATTCTATAATTCTCTAAAAAATAAAAAGTTTATATTGATAAAAAAAAAATAAAAGCCAATTAAATTAATCGCAATTGCTTGGATTTTGCATCTCAAAAAGGCCTTTGTTCTATCTTTCAATTTCAATTAAAAATAGTTATATTTATATAAAAAGACAACAAAAAAAAAATAAAGAGATGAAAGATTATTGATTATTTTTATCTTGCTATTGTATAGGTCATTAAGCAAATATAAATTTGAATGTATAAAACTAATAATAACAGGAAAAATACTCATCATTTACGTAGGCTCAAATGCATGCTGGAAAAATTATGATCTTTTAAGCATGAATTTTTTATTTATTGAATAGAACTCTCCACTTCTTCCTTTATAATTTAGATTTTTTATTTATTCAAGCTTCTCAAGGATAGCCAGAAGTTATAATTTGATTTCTCTCAGGTAACTTAGCTACAAATCCATGACTGACTGCAGCAAACAAATAAATACTTTTTGCACGTAAGACCAAAGCATGAAGCTGACTTTACTATTCAAAGTTACCTCTAAAAAGAAGATTATGAAAACACAGAAACCAACTTACTATATTCAAAACTAAATAAATGAAAGATCATCCATGAAAATGATGATTATAAATACATTATTTATGGAAAGGATAATATCATTTGCACAAATAAGAAACGGAAAACACAATTTAAAAGTTAAAGAAATTGTGAGAAGAACTTTCGAACTTGAATTACCATATCTGTAGAGTGGGGTGAGGAGCCCTTATTATAATTAAGTCTTGATCTGAATTAGTTGGTCCTAAAAGTAATGGGTTTAAATACCGGTGTTTTACGCCAAAATCAAGTCAAGTTGTTCTTTTTAACAACAAACGTGAACAAATTTGAAAGTTCAAAAAAACAAAAGAAGAAAAAGAAAATGAACAATTAACGTACTAAAAATTAAACCGTAAAAGCTTGAATCAACTTAGTTATCTATCTATCTCTATACAATTCTCCAATTACATGAAACAGTCTTTCCAACGTACCAAAAAAGAAAAAAAAAACACGAAATATGTTTCATAAATTGAATGAACATTTAGAAAAGAATCATAAATATACAAAAACTCTTTTCTTTTATATCATATGCAATCTTCTTTTAACTGGAATATCAATAAAGAAAGAACAAAACAGAGATCATTCAGTGCATCCAATGCATAGTAAACCTTCCTACGATTACGACTGACAATTGCCACGATACCTGGAGTCGATACTAGAGGTTCAGAGGGAGAGAGTCCTGTCAAGAGAGTAGAGCGTGAGGTTAGGTGTTTGGGAAGAGAAAAATGCCAAGAAAATGAGAAAGAACATAAGAAAAACTGGTAGAAAGAGAAGTATTAAAGGTGGAGGTGGTAAAGGAGGCAACACCAATGGTAAAACAAGAAGCAACATTGTTAAAACAGACATAAAAAGGATAGAAGCAAAGGTAAACATATATAAAAACTCTCCTAAAGGGCAACCCAACAGATATATTTGGATTCTAAAATTGAAATTCTGGTGAGAATCTGTAAAATGGTATAGTATTACTATATCAGCTGTATATATATATATATATAGAGAGAGAGAGAGAGAGGGAGAGTGAGAGTGAAAGAGCAGATTAAAGTCAAAGGTACTTAGGGTTTGGAAGCATTAAATGTCCAATTAATATTCTTAATTTTGCACCTATCTATGGCTAATTACTGACCAATTAGTTTCAAACTTTATTTCGTGTCTTGGTTCAGTTAACCTGTAACGTACACTCCTTCTATATTTACAACATGCGGTGGCTGCAATTTCGTAATTGCTTCTCTCTCTCTCTCTCTCTCTCTATATATATATATATAACAATTAATTTCTCTTTATTGAGATTATAACTATAGAAATAAATAGTGAGATTTTCAACTTCTACATATTCAACTATTAGACTAATTGAAACTTGGTGTTATTTCCATTTTTGTGTATATATATATATATATATATATGTGTGTGTGGGCCGAATTGATATTTAAATATAAATCTTAGATCGGCGAATATTGAATCTTTAACTTTAAAGATAAAATATTTTGAGAATATACTTTATTTTTAGTAATTCAATCATTTATTGATTAAAAAAATAAAATTTAATTTGATATTGTGAAATTTACCTTAGAAGTATTTATTTAGGAAATTTCGCACAAATTGCGTGAGAGTCCAAAATTCAGTTGTGATATTAAATTATTAGTAAATGCAACGCACAAAAAGCAGCAATTAAAGGAAAGTGTGGGGTTGATTTCCTTCTTCACCAAAATATCCGGAAGCCATAAAATTTTGAAGGGAAGCCCACACGTGTCCCTTGTTTTAAATGTGGCCGGAGCCC
Organism: Jatropha podagrica; assembly: GCA_947857235.1. Lineage (NCBI taxonomy): Eukaryota > Viridiplantae > Streptophyta > Magnoliopsida > Malpighiales > Euphorbiaceae > Jatropha > Jatropha podagrica. The sequence goes on along the minus strand of CANUEP010058108.1, from coordinate 1,600 downwards.
ACACTTCTAAACGTGAAAATGAAAATTGCGCCTCCATATCCGTTCATGCATGTCTTTCAGGAGGGAAACATTTTCACCGCATCTTTCTCGCCCAATTTGCAAACATTAAATACCTTAAGTTCCTTAAATATGAGACTAATCTCGTTTCGATTGATAGTAATGAATATCCCAATATATGGGTATTTCCTTTTATATATATATATATATATATAAATACAAAATTAGATTTTGTGAAAACATTTGTTATTGTATGGCTATAAATAGAAAAACATGAGGTGGGTAAGGAGAGCAATTGCCCCTCTAACCTCCTCCAATAAATTGAAGTTATTGCACATTTACTTACCTTATTCATGAATGAAACCATTCTACTCAACATTTTCCATTTCAGTGAAAGCCAAAATCAGGTTGGCGCCCACCTTCTCCAATTTTATTATTATATATAAATATTTATTAATAATGAAAAAAAACATAAAACGCTTAATAAAAATAGCAAATTAAATATTTATCCATATCACAAATTTCATTTGAATCCATCCTTCCAACTTAATTTACAATTTCTCTAAATTTCTATTTATTTCGAAATAGTTCAAATTTAATAAAAATTGAATTTGCTTATCATCTCAATCAGCATCGTGGTAGTTATATATAAATATTTTTAGTAACAAGAACAATAAGATGTCTCTTCTTTCAAATTTATATTCAAATCTTCTTAAAATAAAAGACTTAATATAACATTAATTCTTCTAGAGAGCATTAAAATAATTCATCAACCGTTAAAATTGAGTCCCTATCCAATTCAAATTGACAAAGAGATGGTATCATGGCAATTTCTGACTTCACTCCTATTATTTAATGTTTTATTTAACCTTATTCGAGTACGAATTAATAAAATTTAAAGTAAGTAATTTTTCATATTTGAATTTTTTTTTTTTGGTAAAATAAATAATTAATATTATCAGCAACTTGAATTCAAATTAGTGAAATGCACTGGACTAGTATCGTCAACATATATATTTATATATATATATATATACAATAAGAACAATGAGGTCATGTTCTCTGAAAATCATGCTCTCTCTAGAAAAATGAGGTCATGTTACCCCTTTTATACTACATAAATTTCAAAATACGAACGTTAGAGAAGAGATTTCCGAAAGCAATTTTAAATAACTGAAAGGATGTATAGTTTATGACCCTCAAACCAATACCGATGATACTAAAAAACACACAAGTTTCTTCTACAGCTTGACTATCAATATACTACCAACTACATGGTACTTCTCCATAACTTTCCCAAGAATCAATTGACTTGTCTGATACTCTTACAATAGATTTGTCCTTCAAATGACTACCAATCTCAGTAGCCTTGAACAAATCACCAGAACTCATAAAAGACTTGTAATGAAAACAAGGTAATTTGAATATCTATTCTCTTATAAAAATTGGGTACATGGCACAGTCAACTGATAGGGAGTTCCCTAGCCAGAAGAAAACTGATTGGGAAACGCCAAATTGCAGCATCTATTATACACAAAAAAAAAAAAAAAAAAAAAAAAAAAAAAAAAAAAAAAAAAAAAAAAAAAAAAAGTTTAAGGTAATA
>CANUEP010058082.1:0-20681 GCA_947857235.1 Jatropha podagrica | reverse complement strand
CCATGATTGAGGAATATAAGGCTCTCCTTAAGAATAAGACGTGGGTTTTAGTACCTCGTCCTCCTAAAGTCAATGTTATTCGGTCTATGTGGATTTTTCGGCATAAACTAAATTCTGATGGTTCATTTGAAAGGTATAAGGTTCGTCTTGTAGGTGATGGTCGTTCTCAGCGTGAAGGAATCGATTGTTTTGATACATTCAGTCCTGTGGTGAAACCTGCTACTATCAGAACTGTGCTTTGTCTTGCATTGGCTAATTCATAGCAAATACATCAACTAGATGTCAAGAATGCATTCCTTCATGGCAACCTCACTAAAACTGTATATATGCATCAACCGCAGGGATTCAGAGATTCAAGTCACCCTGATCATGTTTGCTTATTACAGAAATCTCTCTATGGCCTTAAGCAAGCCCCCCGAGCTTGGAATCAACGGTTTACACAATATGTCACCACTCTTGGTTTTACACAAAGCCGAGTTGATAATTCTTTGTTTGTCTATTGCCATAATTCTGACATTGCTTATTTGTTACTTTATGTGGATGACATCATACTCACTTCTTCCTCAGTAGCTTTTCAAAAGAAAATAATAAACCTATTGGCACAGGAATTTGCAATGAAGGATTTGGGTTGCTTACATTATTTCCTGGGTATTGCTGTTACTCATTCTAAAGATGCTATTTTTCTTTCTCAAAAGAAGTATGCCGAAGACATCTTAGAAAGAGCAGGGATGACCAATTGCAAGTCCAGTTTTACACCTGTTGATACCAAAGGAAAATTGAGCTCCACAACGGGTGTACCTTGTTCTGATTCTCAGAAGTACCGCCAACTAGCTGGAGCTCTTCAGTATTTGACTTTCATGCGGCCAGACATTTCGTATGCGGTCCAGCAAGTTTCTCTCTTTATGCATTCTCCAACTGAGAGCCACATGAATTCCTTGAAACGGATATTGCGATACATCAAAGGTACGTTAGACTATGGTTTACATTTGCAAAAATCTGCTACAAACACTCTTCTAGCCTATACTGATGCCGATTGGGGCGGTTGTCCGGATACCCGCCATTCAACTTTGGGCTACTGTTTGTTTCTTGGCGATAATCTTGTCTCTTGGTCTTCCAAGCGCCAACCTACTATTTCCAAATCTAGTGCGGAGGCTGAATACAGGGGTGTTGCAAATGCTGTATTCGAGTCCTGTTGGTTAAGAAATTTGTTGTTAGAGTTTCGTTGTCCCATTCCGAAGGCTACTTTAGTTCACTGTGACAATATCAGTGCGGTTTACTTATCAGCCAATCCAATACAACATCAAAGAACTAAACATATAGAATTGGACATACATTTTGTTCGCGAAAAGGTTCAGAAGGGCGAAAGCCGTGCAAGTCATCTCCCCTCTAGGTTTCAACTTGCTGATATCTTCACCAAAGGTTTGCCTAAAGTTCTCTTTGAAGATTTCAGAGCCAGTCTTCGTGTTCGTCCTTCTACCCCTAAGACTGCGGGGGTGTGATAGAATATGTAATATTATATTAGTATAATTAGTTTGATCTGATATAGATTAGTTTCCTAATTGTATATAGTTAGGGTATTGAGCTGTATGCCTATATATAGGAAAATCATTGTACAATATTGACGGGGAATACATCTCCTTTCAGTATGCTCATAATCTATATTTGGAGTTGCATGCTCATAATTTGAATCTGGAGCTACCCGTTGAAAATATCCTATCTAAAAGTTGGCCAGCTAAATCCGATATCTGACATTTGAAATCTGTTATCTGATGCCCAAGGTGAGTTTGGTTTAATAAGTCATAACAATAATAATATGACAAACATCTGCATCATATTTCTGTAATAATTATGTAGCATCGTATCTGTGATGCATTGTATGAATGTGATCTAATTCCTGTCAATTGAAATGTTGTGATATCTATACATTATTACTGTGAATAATCTAATGAATGGCTATCATTATCTTAAAATGTTTAATGTCGGTCATTGATGGCTTAAGGAGTTTGAGATGTATGGAATATGAAGAGTGCACTATGTACTTTATTTGAGATTCTTATGATATTTTCAAATAATCATTTATGATGGTTTTTACTCACTGACTAGTATCTAATATAAAATGCTAATATTTTTGCAAATTTTGGCTAGAAGACAACAGTAGCCAAATTTCCTTCTATTTAGACAAACAAAAATAGAACCAAGGTCAAGACCAATTGTGTTTGCATATGTCATCTCTTTAGATTTGTGTATTTATTGTGTTGGAGTTTGTACTCCTTATAGCCCACCATGTGATAAGATTTTCACGAGCAAGATTTTAAACATGTGTATAATCATATATGATTGTATGTGAAAAGGAAGAAATTTTCTTACATTGATTTCTATGGTTAAATACATGGTGCGACTTATACCTCTATTAAAAGATCTGTGATATGTTATGTATCATCTCAACACTATTTATCATTGAATACATGGTGTTAGGGTGTTATAAACTTAGTCTTTCAATTTTAGGTGGAGATGAATTCCCTTTTTTTTTCAAGGGATTATTTTTAAGAAGCTAATTAAAATATTTTATTTAACAGCGATGGTTAGTGGAGTTGGTAAATACTAAATAAGATTTTTTTTTTTTAGTTAGATTGTTAATATATTTATTTATCTATACTATATATAAATGTGGGAATAGGGGGAGAACAATGAGATTTTCAATATCACTCTTGCTGAAATTTCAAATATCTTTAAATAATTTTAGTTGTAGTGGCTAATTCAAAAATTACATTTTATATCAATGAGTGTTTAGATAAGTGGCTCACATTTTAAAACACTTTATCTTTTCTTGGGCCAACTCAGTTCGAGCAGAATTTAATTCTAGCCCAATGGGCTCAGGATACCTATGGTTAGGACCGATTACATTTTATTATTTGATTGAATATGATTTTTAAAAATTATTTTTTTAAATAAATACATATGGATAATAAAAAAAAGTATACTCTTTTTTTTTTAATATGGTTGTAGGGAAAATTTCTATATTTATACTATATATAAATATGGAAATAGGGGAAATGATGAGATTTTTAATATTGTCCTTGCTGAAATTTCGAATATTCTAAAATAGTTTTAGTCGTAGCCAATTCAAAAGTTATATTTTATACCAATGAGTTTTTGAATGAGTGATTCGGTACTCTTCTTTCTTAAGTTAAGTCGAATGTTTAATTATCATAAATAGAACAAATATTCGCTAGAAGCACTTTATCCCTTCTTTGACCAACCTGGTGCGAGCAGAATTTAGTGCTAACCCAATAAGCTCGAGATACTTGTAGTTAAGACAAAAAAGAGTTACGTTTTATTATTTAATTGTTTATAATTTCTAAAAATTATTTTTTAAATAAATACATATAGATAATGAAAAAGAAAAAAAAGTATACTCTTCTTTTTCTATATAGTTGTAGGGAAAATTAAAAATTTATTTAGCAGGATAATATGTTTCTTTTATGTAATTTCTTATATTAATTAATTAATTAATTTTAAATTTACAATTTAGAAAAATAAAGAAACAAAGTTAGATCTAACATTATTTGTTTTGTAATTTTCATTTATTGTCTTTTTTTTTGTCCGTCAACATCAAATTTCATTAAATTACAATATTTTCAATTAAAGAAGGAGTTGATTTTTGAAATTCACATTGGTAATTTTTTTTAATATAATTTATTTCTTGTTATATATTGAGTTCCGAAAAGAGTTCTATTCGTAATGATAATTTTTTTTTTTTTCATTACTGAATTAATCTATAGCTATTATTACTTTAATTTAGTAAGAGATTTATATCTCTCTTATAATAAATCGATGTCTTCTTGATGATTAAACTTTTCTAATTTTTTTAAATATATTTGACTTAAAAAAAAGTGTTTATAAAACAAAAAAAAGAACTATATAATTTCATTTTTAGTCACTTTTTGGATTCTGAGAATTTGTGTGTTTATGTATATATTTTTTTCTCTAATGCACTAGATAAGTAATACTATCGTTGGAGCCAAAATAATTATCATTATCAATTCAGATCATCTACTCATTTTTTTTCTTTACCAAGCAATAAAAGATAATTTTTTATTATCTTTTATTATTAGTATATATAGATATTAATTTGGAATTGAAGGCAAGAGGTTTAAAGATTGATTGATGACTTGATTTTTTTTTTTTTTACTGTTTTTAAAAATCTACATTTATGAATTAAAGGACTTAAGGATTAGATTTAGGGATTGATTTAAATTTTATTTTGAGACCACTTTATTATAAATAAAATAGAATTAAATATATAAAAAGTAGTATTATAAATGGCTTGTACAAAAAAATTCAATACAAATTAAATAATTTTATTTATTTTAATCTAAACAAAAACTCATGTTTTAATATTATACAGATAAAAAAATTTAAAAGAGTACAAATATATAAAGAGTATAGTTAACTTGCAAGGCACATCATAAAAAACCTAATAATCTCATAACCTTAGGATATGATTCTAATATTTTAAGAGTTATTCTCTTTTTTTGTGTGTGGTTTCAAATTTTAAATCTATTTTTTATGTATTTATTTAAATTTTAAATTTTAAATCCATGTTGACCGTATATCTAAATATGAGCCGAATATATAAAATTCATTCTCATACTTTTCACTAAAAATTTTGTGGCAATTTGTATTTTTTGTGTATCTATCGTGTATATATCAATAATAAAAGTTTTTATAATTTTTAATTTTTGTATGTAAAATATTGATCGATATATGGTTAGTATAATTTTTTATATAATAATTTTCACATTGTTCATTTATTAAATGTATAGTCGATTTAATTTTAAAAATTAAAGTGTTTAACAAAATGCTTTCCCAATTCGAAATATCTAAATTATCAAATTTTAGAGTTGAAGGTTTTCATTGATGAAAATAAAAATTCATGATCCAAAAAATTTCTATAACAATGAATTTTATACATTCTTAACCTTTAATTATTATTCTATAAGCGCTTGCCTTAAAGAATTTTACAACATAAAAAGAAAACCTTAACACTCAATTTGGATAGATTCAGTAAATTGAAGAAAAGAAAAGGTTAAATATTATTAAATAAACTTACTCATATGCCAAGCTAATGAAAACATAAATTTTTAAAATTTATTTTTATTTTATTCATTTTTTTTCAATAAATAGTCAAAAATACTTTTATTTAAAAAAAAAACATTTTTCATTAATTTGATCTGTAAGTGGAGTCATGACCATATCAAGACTAATCAATCTCAATTTTATTAATCTAAACAGAGCTATAAATTTTGTTAGTTACCTAAGAAACATGTTTTTCTTTTATTTTTTTATTGCTCCTCAAAAATAAAATACTGCTTTTATTAAATTTAGAAGAAAAATTCAACAAATAGTATTACTGACCTGAATCTTCCATCAAGTTTTACAGGCTCCAATGGCATTATTGTAAATGAACGTCCAGCATTTAATGATCAAAGCGAGTTAGTAGCCATGTCATTTACCAACAACTTTGACTCTTACTGTTCACCTGCTTTAACAGCTCAGACCTTTTCTTGATGCCTTCTGAATATTGCAATTCGAAATTCCAATTTTATTTTCAGACATTCAATTATTATTCCAACTCATGTGCAGTTTTATTTCATCAGTTTGTACATTTTTTTAGTATAAAATTTATAATTGGGAATTTAATAATGCTTTTAATATATAAAATAAATATATTAATTAATTACATATAATAAATTTTTTATTTAAAATTAACTTAACCAATCAAAATTAAATTACTTTTATTTTTTCCATCAATACAATCAGAATATAATATTTAATTTATTTTACCCATTGGATTCCTCTGTTGGATGCTTTCTTTCATGTCTTTTTGTTCATCGATCCGGTTTAGTAGCCCAATCAGCGAGTCAGTAAAAATAACTTCTTTTCTTTTCACGTTTTTGTAAGACGAGGCTTCATGAAGTAACTAAGCCACTAAGCCACTAAGCCAATAAGCCAATAAGCCATGAACTTCTCATCACTAAGTCAATATGTGAAGCTAAACAATTTGACTAGGAGTTTATAATTTGTAAGCATAACACGTGTCACTCTCTCGCAGTAATATTAAAAGTGGAGAGTTTTTCTTTTTAAATTAATTTTTTTGTTATGGTTAAATTATATAATAATATATTTGTGTTCGGTAGAATTAAAATTTTAATGAGTGGTGATATGGAATATTAATATATATTATATCTTTTACTAAAAATTATAGAAATATCAAATTTTATCATATTAATTTCCATCATTTTGATAATAAAAATAATTTTGTTAGACACCTTAATTGAAATTAAATTAATTCACACTCGATTAATTTGTTAGACACCATCATTTTAATAAGTTTGATATGATAATGTATTTTTTAAAGCATGTGGAATTTCACAGTATAAATAGAGACAGTAATAATTTTATTGATTACATGTTCAAGAAAAGGAGTTGAGGCGACTGGACCATTTATTGTTTGGATATAATTTGAATTAAGCTAAGTTTTTAAATATTCTTATTATGTTTTTTGCACGCTAACTTTCTTTTATCATTTCTCATCTCAAAAAATGGAATTGATTGTTAGTACAGATATAGATGAGTGAATCTCTTATTTTGGATCTTGTTGTATTTAGTTAGGTGAATATTGATGTTTTGACTAAATTTTTTACTTATATTATCCAAGCTAAGTTGGGTGTCTATGGGAGACCTATTGACTCGATTTAGTATTTGAATAAAATAAATTTTTTTAGACAGTTTAAAATTAAAATTAATATAATTTAATCCTTTAGCTTATAAAAAAAAAGTCGCATGTGACGTCAAATGAAATTGAGACACACTAATTGAAATTTAAATTAACTTATGCTTAATTAATTTTAATTGAATTAAATAAAATTAAAATACCCCAATTGAAATTAAATTAGATCACACTCAATTAATTTGCACATGAATTAAATAAAAAAATGAAGACAATTTAATTGAAATTAAATCAAGTCATAATTGTTCACTTTTAAAATTAAATTAAGTCATATTTAGAATTAAACGAGGACAACATAATTAAATTTAAATTAAAACACAGTTTTTTAGTCACATGACATTTTAATTGAATTAAATTAACACTTTCAAATTTAAATTAAATTAAATCACACTTTAAAATTGAATTAAATTAAAATATCATAATTGAAATTAAATTAAATTACACTCAATTGAATTAAATTAAGTCACATTAAGAATTTTTTTTGAGTGGAATTGAATAGAATTAATACACTCTAATTGAAATTAAATTAAGCCAAACTTCATTAAATTACATTTGATCACACTTATTAAATCACATATATCTAGATCATTGTTCATATTGTAAAAATATAAACTATATACTATATAAATTAATAATTATTAATTTACGAGATTAATTAATATCTCGCTAAATTAATAAAATTTTACAGTCCCAACATTATTAATTTATAAAAATTCAACCGCATAATAAACAATTTAAGTATTAACTATGATGCAAAAATACAAAAACGACTGTATTTTGTAATAAATAAAAAATAAATTATTTTTTTAGAACGAAAAAAGTATGAATATATAAATATACATATAAATCAGAAATTCAACCCTACGGAACTTGGAAGGCTAAAAATTCACGATTGTCTCATCAGCTTTGATGGGTACTCCTTGAAGGAGTCAACACACACCCATTTCAAGGAATGCCCACACAAATTCCACGCAATTGGTCAAGTAATTACCACAAACTTTACTTCTATTTATCATGTCCATTTCAAACAAAAATACAATAAATAAATGAATAAATAAATTATGGCCTTGCAATCCAACCTTCTTCAGAATAAACTTGAACTTAACAAGAAAAAAAAAACTAAGAGGTACAGTAGCAAAGATGAACATAAGAAGGAACAAAAAAGAAAGTGAGTACAAAATACAGAGTCAAGATACATTTAGTTACAAACCTGGCTTTTTAAGGCATTCTCCCCTCCTAAATCAGCTAAAGATTCCATCAAATGCTAATGAAAACAAACAAGGATAAAATACATTAAACTGAAAAACACCCATATATAAATATAGAAAGAAGTTACCTTAAATACATCACACAACCTAATCAGTTATCAGCACTAGGCTATATATATATATTTATATTTATATATATAAATATATGTTCTTGCTCAGTGTATGGAATCTATGTTCTTGCTCAGCTCTTCCAGCTTCTTCAGCCTCAACCTCTCACTTTCACTCACCAGCTGCTCAAATTTAAAACACAAAACAGCAAAATACTTGTTAGACATTTGAACTGCGAGACATGCATGCTTTCGAGCACAAAAATTGAGGAAGTTCTATACCCTATCCTTTCATCTAGATATGGTACATGTCTACATGATAATCTCAAATATATACACAGCCTCTCCCAATTCATACTTGTTACATTGAAACCAAAGAGTTTTGGCTCAATCATCTCCACAAGCTTACAATATTGTGAATTTGAACCTAAGCTGGAGCTTAATTAACCAAAACAGAAGAAGGGTAATTTTGGTTGATGGTCATTCATCTTACACTCAAGCATTATTTACCATTAGTAACCCAGAAACGTGTACCCATCTACAAGGAAAGCTTTTTAAAAATCCATAACTTCACGCTGAACAGGATTCAAATTCAAATCCATGCTTTCCCTATAAAATTGTGCTCAAATTTTTACTGCTAGACAAATCTAAGAAAGTAAGATTATATATGTAAATGATTAAAGTGGATGCTCATCTCATACCTCCATTAATTTGGTTATGAGCTGTACTTTTTCCTTGTTCTTTTCATTGAAAGCTTCAAGAGCATCCTTGTATTCTTTCTCCTGTGACAAAAAAAATAAAACCAAAATTCAGTGGTCCTTGACCCAATTGGCCACATGTAAAATAACAGCTGAATTATTTTACCCTATATACAAGACAATTTACGGGACATCTTCCTATTTGACACGTCTCGTAATTTACCTTCTTCTGGACAGTATGCCCTAGTGGTTTCAATTCTTTGTTAACAGTATCAATCTTCTTTCTCACAAAAGCAACTTCTTTCCTCATGGGATCTGCCATTGCTTCAAGCTCCTGATAGAATTTTATAATTTAGTTTGCAACAGATAAAAATTGCAAAAATTTAACCAGCTCTCTACAGTTATTGTAAAAATAACAGAGATTTCCCAATCATATGGGTTTTGAGCATTAAGGCCATATCTTACAAGATATTTAATCATTCAAAATCACAATTGTTTGATAACCCTTGGGTAAATATGCATGAAACCCAAAATTAAATGATAAATTTTACAAAAACCTGGCATTAACTTTTAAAGAAACATATATATATTTATCATTTCTTATTTTCCCCTTTTAATATCTTTAGGGTTGAACTTGAACACCTTGATTCGCAAGTGTCATGCTTTAATTCTTGTTATATTATGTTCAGATCACGAATTTCGGTCACTGTAAAAGAAAACATGAATAAAATTTTTAACTCTTTCCTGAATTAATTTAGGGTTTTCAACTTTTCGCTGAATTAGTTAAGGGTATAACAAACCAGCAATATTTCAACTAAAAAAAACAAAAAAAAAAAACAAATTAAATCCAACGAAGAATTTTTTTTTTATTTTTATTTTTTACTAAAACCCAACAAGATTTAGAAAACAAACCTCACGAATCATGGCCAAACGTTTTGTCTCTTCCTCAACACGACCCAACTGAAGTTGAACCTTCTCTCTAACCTCCATTTTCTTCCTCTCAATCTCTTCTTCTTTGGCTCTAAAGGTAGAAAGGGCAGACCTTGACATCTCTTCATCTTCTTTAGACATTTGGCTGCTAAAGCTAAGGCTACCTGAGTTTTGAACCATTAACTGGTTCTGTTGCTGTGGCTGCTCCATTGTCTGCATAATCTTCAAACTTCAAGAGAAACCCTTCTTCTTCCTCGAATTCCTCTCTTTATTATCTTTCTCTGTTTGTTTCTTTTCTCTCTCCCTCTCTTTCTTTTGCTTTTTCTTTTGCTGGGTATGATGGGGTACCTTCTTTTCTTTCTTTCTTTTCCTGTGGCAAGTGCTTATAAACAAGGCTGGCTGGCTTTACAAAAGTTTGTAAAAGTGCCAATACAGCTTAGGCCCCTCTCTTTATGAACCAATAAACATAAGAAACTATTTCTTATAAATTATTCTATAATTATTTTTATAAATTCCTTAATTTTACTTTTTAAATTAATGAAAAATTAAATTTCATAATTTATCTTGAGCTATAACAGTAAGAAAATATTTTTCTCTATCAACCTAAAAAGTATAAATTATAAAAAAATTAATTTGATTAAATCTAATTAGCATTATATAACAAAAAAAATATAAGTGTAAACCCTGTTTATTACACGTAGTTATTTTCTCACATGACTATTTTGTTTTGAATATTAAGGAAGAAGACCAGAACATGAGTCTACTATCACATCATATATATATTTATTACTAGATATTATGCCTCTGTGTGTTTTGAATATTTCATTTCTAAAATTATAATATCTGAATTTTGTTTTTTAATAAAAAAATTGACAATTAATTATTATAAAGACAAAAATGTAGAAAAGAAAAAATAAAAAGGCAGGGAATGAAATGACCCACTGCCAAAACAACTGAAAAAAAAGATAGTGGAGTGTTTCAAACTTTATTTACTAATAAAATGTGAATAATGAAAATTTTGAAACATGAATCACACATAATTGTTTATTTATAAATCAACCCCACATGATACAAAATGACCTTAAGATTTAAAAATTTACCATTCAAGTTTATAATAGAGTTTCAATATTACTGCGGTAAAATTTAAAGATATATTATTAAATAGAACTTGTATAGCAAAGGTGCAGATTGACCTATTGTCAAGAAAATTTTATTTTTCTTTTAATTTTTATTTTTAAAATATGCAAAAGATAGGTTGGCGGACAGGCAACTCCAACTAGCTCTTGCTAGTTACCTCATACACATGGGATGACTGACACAACATACATGATTTAATATTTGTTTCCATAAGGACCAAGCCTAATACCTCATAATCATTTAGTTCAACTATAATTGGAATTTCTTTTTTAAAAAAAATTAAATAAAGTAATCTTTACTAACTTATTTATTATATTTTTAATGCAAATTCATAAATTAGGTGGTTTATTTAAAGGACATTATTAACAATATAATTTTTTTTTCAAGTAGAAAACAAATTGAAAATTTTATTAAAAGGAAACTGTATACAGATATAAAATATAAATTAAGATATTTTTATATAAAAAATTTAATAATAAACTACTTGTATAAAAAATATAATTTTAATTTTAATTTTAATTATTGATCAAAATTGACAGAGCATAACTTTTCACTTTTAACTAAATAAGAAAATAATTAATTAATTTTGTTCATCTTAAAATATTAGTATAGAGTATTGTTTTAAGATAAGGAAATATATTTTTAAGAGCTTAATCAATTATATCCTAATTTTTTTATTTTTGACAATTCAACCCTATTTTTATTTCACAGTCAAATTTGAAAAATAATCATTTTCTCTCTCTTATTTGTCTTCAATTTTCTTATATCACTCAGGATTTTGCTTGAAATTACTACATACTTCTATTGTTTAGCAAAATCAAAGAATGATGTCTCAAACTTAGTTGCATTAAACTATTTAGTCATTTCATAAAATAAAAAAGTGTCATTTTTACCATTAAATCAAAAATTAAATAGTAATTTATAAAAGAGTAAATAGTAATTTTACATTCAATATGAAAAACCAAATAGATAAATATATAATTTGTTTGATTCTGGTGGAAATGAGGATTCGAACATAGATCTATTGTCAGGTTATATATGCACTTACTATTAAATTATAGATCGATATGCACAATTATTATGTAATTTGTTTATTGAAAATACTTTAAAAAAAAAAAGAAATAAGAATTATCAAAATTTAGATTCTCCATATTTGGGACAAACTTCTTAGCCCATTTGGAACTTAATTTATTTTTCCTAGTAGCATGATGAGCTCTTCTGTTATTCATCATCACTATTACCACTCTACCACCGCTCTACCATCTCCACCCTACCTCAATCACTTTACCATGACCGTCGCTCCATTACTACCACCACTGCTTTATCACTGCCACTACCACCACCATTATTATCGTTGCTTCACCACCACAACCATCACCTCCTCAACCACCACCATTTCAACCACTACCACTACTGTTGCATTATCACCACTACCATCACCTCAACCATTTTACTACCACCATCATGACTTTATGTCGTTGCCACCACTAGCACCACTTTACGTTGCTACGACCACCACCACTTCAATCACTCTACCACAATTACCACCATCACCATATAATAAAAATTATATTTTAGTGTTTAATGTGCAATACAAAATAAAAATTATATTTTATTTTTTTATTTTATTATAGGAATGAGAAGAATAAGATAAAAAACCATGTAAAACATCAAAATATCCATAATTTCAAATTGTGATTTAATTTATTCAACGAAAATATATGAAAAAAATGATTTATAACGTCTTTACTTTTATTTTATTACATAACATTTTTTTTTTCTAAACTTCTTTTAATTTTCTAGTTCAAATAAATTTATAAATCTAAATAGCCTTTAAGAGCTCACTATAGTAAATAGCTTTTGGTTCAAGTATTTCTTTTATATCAATAATGATGTTGTGATAGTGGTAAAATGATATTTGAGGTGGTGGCGGGCGACGGTAAAAGTGGAGTGGTGGTGGTGGTGGTGGATTGGAGAAAATATATATAATTTCAAGTGCTATAAGTTATGGATAACCTTTACAAGCTTAAACTAGTTTACTCATACACTAAGATTCAGACGATCAGTAACAATTTGCTAGCTGTGAGTGTTATAATTGGTATTATGAATCATCTTATGATTGTTTGTTATGCTTCTTCTCAAGGAATAAAGTTTCTATGTTCTCCAATAACCTTCAAAGAGTATTTTATCATAGCTATTGCATGATACGACATGGGTGGCTTATGAACGACGGTGTAGTAGTTAGTTTTAGTTGTATTTTTTTCGACCAGAAAGAGGGGAAAAAAAAAAAAAGTCCCCTCATGTCTTACACGGCAAAATAGGTGGGTGGATTGCAGCTGTGATACCTCACTAACACTGTCACATTTTAATATTTCAAATTTTAAATTAATAAAAAAAAAGTCAATTTCATATTTTCCAGTAAAATGCTTCTTACCATATCTTGGATTAATTCTCACTAGAAAACTAATGTTTTTTTATTTTTTATTTAGAAAAAGTTATTTCTTTTTCAAAAACTATTCAAAGTTATTTTGCTTTGCGATATTGAACTTTAACTTATTTTCAAAATTTTAAGGAAAAAAAAAATATTTGTATTTACTAAAAATTGTATGATATTCAAATGATTAGTAGAGTTTTTTTTAGAAGCAATACTTATATTTTTTGTTGATGGGGTGTCATAATCAACATTTATTGTGGTTGTTATGAGTTGATAATGACATTCCATATTTGTTAATTTTAATAACAGATGGCGTGATTTGCAAAGTGAAAATTTACATAGTAATACTCCACATTCCATCCTTATCAAAATTAATGTAATTATTACGAATTTTATGATTTTCACAAATTCACACATCAACAGATTAGCCCTTGGTGTTGACTTTTGTTTGACTTATTAAGAAATTTTGAGAAGTGAAAACATAATAAACCACAAAAATGAAATGAATTTCTTTTTATTTTCAGAACAGTTGTTTAATTTCCTTTATTACTAATACATTTCCTTCAAATTAAATAATTATATATGTGAATTTGATAAAATAATATTATTTAAATATATATATTTTTAATTATTCGAATTAATGTTATTAAAAATATTTATATAAGCGTAAATTTGGGAAAATAAAATTATTATGAATATTTGTGGATCATCCTATGCTTGAAGACACAAATAGAGGGTGCTTAAAATAAACGTTAGATGTGGAGTGGACAAGAAGGGTCACCTACACATAATCTGGCCCAATCAAATTAGGAGGCGTAAGTGAAAAGCCGAAGTAGGAGACGGACAGTGGCTGCAGCTTATCTAACCCCTTTTGACATATATCTCTGCCTTTCCTATATGGGAATCTTCTTTTTTGTTTTTTTAATTTTAATTATCCAACCCAATATATCTTTTTTTTTTTTTTTCTTTTTAAACGGTAAAATTGGTCCAACTATATTGAATTGATTTGTTCAATTCAATTTAGTTTTTCAAAAACATATATTTAATTTTGTTTATTTTTAAAAATTCCAGTTTTTAATAGAAGTCAAAAAAATTTTGGTTCCAACAAAAAATTCTTTTTTTTCTAATTACTTTTTATTATATTTTAAAAATTAAACTGACTTAATCAAAAATTAAATTTTTTTTAGTATTAGAAAAGGGACCCTGAATCAATTGTGAAGCAAATTGAAGCAGTATATACACTTACCACTAAATTATATTTCAATGCGCATCAAAAATTAAATTAAAACAAGCAAATAAATATAACTAAACTGAGTCAGTGCAACTTAATTTAATTTTATAAATAATTTGATTTAATTTCATTTTTATATAAAAATTTAATTTATTTGAATCAAATGATTCAATGGGCACCTAACTTGAGTTATGCTAAACTTGGGAGAAGGTGGGAAGTAAAATAAGAAAAAAACGATATTATTCATTAAACAAATAGATCTAATTTTAGGGTCTTTTTAATTAGATTTACTTTATAATATAAAATAATAATAAAAAATATTGTTAATGAGTGTAGTAGGGAGTGGGGACCGATTTCACCATTTTGGCGTGTTTAATTTCAAAGAATCACTCTTCTAATTCAAGGGATTTAAAAACAATCCTGACCCTAGGAATCTGACGGTGGGGCCATCCAACGGTGAGTGGCCAAAGAAAGCATTAAGTGGGGCATTAGCGTGCTGCCTGGATTATTTATTTGTTTTGTATATATTTAATTGAGCAATAAGGATACCAACTTTTTTTCCTAATAATGTCACACATAAGGATTTTTTATTTTTTATTTTTTAGGTAATATTTCTGATCTCAATCATTTGTTGTGTCAGGCCAACCTCATTGTATGCTTTATTTTTTAAAATACTGTTGCTGTGAAAAAATTAACATTTTTAAAAATTAAAATAATAAAATTTTCAAAATTTATGAAGACTAGTAAATTTCCTTGCTGTTGCTTATTTTCTTGATTTTTTATTAACAATATATATTTTTATATTAAAATCAGTAATGTTAAAAATATTATTTTTTTGGAAAAAAAAAAGAGAGACTCATTCTTGCTTTATAAAAATTTCGGTATTTTCTTACAACCTATTAGATTTTTTTATTTTAACAATTAAATTTTGAATTTCTATATATATTAGTATAATTTCTTCATTAACTAAGAAAATATTAAGTATATTATTTATTTATTCAATATATAAAGAAACATATCCATGCAGATCTTTGTACCGTTAAATCTTTACAACGTCACTATCCTAGCAGTTATATATATAAAACATAGAGGAGTTGGAATCTTAGGTTAGTATACCGTTATGATTGGCTTTTAGTGAAGATATTTTCGTAGCTAATGAAAATTTTATAGTAATTTTAATTTATTGGAAGATAAGCTTTTTGAGTTGCATCCAACTTTATCATATATATATATATATATATATATATATATATATATATATTTCTTAAAATAGTAGATGTGATAAGTATTTTTAAATAATTTATTTTTTTAAATATAATAAATATTATAAAAATAGAATAATATTTAAAAAAATTATGAGTAATAATAAATACATAAGTCAACCTTATTTTACTATATTAAGTATAGTTCAACCCATATTATTTGTAAATTAATAAAAAAATTTGTATCCATATTAAATTTATTCAATTATAAAATTTTTTGTAAATTTGATAAAAAAAATATTAAGAAAAAAATTATTTGGTATTGTATAATTTATAGTACTATTCTAATTATTAAATATAGAAGCACATATAAAAGTTAAAAAAATGGAAAGTCAGCTATCTAATCGGTTTTTAACCTTTTATAAATAATTGCCCCACCCACGTGTAAATAAATTTAAATATGTTTTTAATAGAATCTATACAGATTCAATTGTCTGTTATGTAATTTAAAATATTATTATTGAATTTTGAAAGTTTACTATTTCCTAAAAATTTGCTTCAACCACAAAAACTAAAGGACAAGTCTTCTTCCTCAAAATGGTTGACTCATCAATAATTGAAAGTTGTACCTTCAATTTTTCTGTAGGCCAAGCCCAAAAATGAGTTATAAAATGAATAAGACTGAATTTTATATATAAATTTCATTTTGTTAGAAAAAGAAAATATAGTTCCAGCCTCAGAGATTCTGGAATCTTCGTTGGTTTTGGACTAATGATATGGGATACACGTATACAGGCTATCTAATTGGAGCCATGTTTTCTACTTACATATAAAATTCCGAAATTTGATTTTGTTTTTGTAATATTAATTTTATTTCCACTCTTCTTTATTTAATTATTTTTCTCTAATAGTCAAACTAAATTGTAGGGTCAACTTTCCAAGTCTTACAGCAAATTCAAGACCCTACCACCCAAGCAACTTGCTCTAAAAAAAACCTGCCATAGATCATCGTACCGTGGAATACTGGAACTCAAATCATCGGAATTTATTAAATACTTTATGCTTTTCTTAAAAATAAATAAATTCAAATATTAATTTTGTAACAGAAAAAATCTGCATTCAAAACGAGTATAAGAACATAATTGACCATTTTGTAATTTATTTTACAATTTGAATAATTCAAATCTTATATTATAAGCCATAAAATGTACAACAAATTTGATGTTAGAAACTAAACTAAACCCATAAAGTGGGCTCAGAATGTTAGTAATTAGAACATTCTACTATTGGGCTTAAAATTGGCCCACAGCTGCTTTTCAATGGGTGTAACAACACACACTGTACAAGGAAAATGGATCTGTCAGAAGGCCAAAATAAGGGCTTGATGGATTTGGCCAACTGAAACCCATCAATCTTTGAAAAAGCCCATTGGATCTTTTTTAACAACAGAGTCCAATGCATCAACTGAATTTATAATTCCATTAAGCTTAAGGATTTCTATTTTTCTGGTAGCTCTCCCTCTTCTTAATTTTTCAATTGAACCAAAAAAAAATTTTTACTTTCATTTTATCTTTTTTATTTTCAATAATATTCCACAGATAAAATATTTTCAACTACTCCATCATTAGCCCATTAAAAATTGTGGTTTTTTTTTTTTTTTTTTATCTTTGTATCTTCTATGCAAATTCTGATATTTTCGAATTGATTTCGTCGCTGTTATCATAATTCTGATTAATCTTCTCCTATTGTTTGTTTCGCCCTAAATTGGATGAAACAGATATCAAACTACTAAAGCTTCTTGTAATTAGCTTCTAAAATTAGGACCGTGCAAGTATGGTTCACAAAAGAAACTAAACCAAATCGAAAATTCGGTTCTTTCAGTTTTGGAAATCGAAATCAGAATTAAAGGACTGAAGAATTAAAATTGTACCAAATTAAATTTTTGGTATGATTATTCAATTTTTTGGTTTTGATTCTAATTTTAATTTCCCATAGAAAATTATTATATATTTAAAATATATCACAATGTTCTTCTACATAAAATTATATTCTAATATTAAAATAGAATTACAATATATATTAGTTTAAAAAAAAAATTCAAATTGTACCTCGATAGAAATTCAAAATAATGCATGGTCAAAACTATATAAATATTGATGAATTAATAATGTGTCACTTATAATTATTAAATTTTTCCTTTAAATGATAGATATAGTAAAACACTGTAAAGACATTTATGATTTATCATATTTTTAAAATATTATATACAATAAAAGATTATGAGAATCATTAGATATTTACTTTTTATATAGGATAAAAATTTCATTCTATTAATAATAAAATTGATGTCTGTTGTAAATAACATAATATACTAAAAGATTAAAGAAAAAATATGTATAAATCGATTTTTCAGTTTGAATTGGTTTGGTTTTGTTCTAATATGATTTTTTATAAGAACCGGAATCAGAACTAAATTAATAAATTGCATTCAATTTGGTACAGTTTAGTTCCTATTATTTCAATTTGACTCGTATCCCTCATGAACCATGTGCAATCCTATCTAAAATGTGCCAATAAAAAAACAAGAAATTGAGAAGAAAATATAGTAAGAAATGTTAAAATTGAATTTTTGGATTGAATGATGGTTATCTTCCAATTAATTTACGTACTTTTTATAATGGTATACATATTGGATGAGCATTCGAGTATTTTTAATATAATTGATTTAATTATTTTTTTTATTTAATCGAATTTTATGAACCATCTCGTTTGAATTAATTTTGATTATTAACTGACTGAAATATAAAAAAAATAAAATTTTAATTAACTGCTCCAATTTGACCGAAAATTGCTTTAGCTGAATATAACCCTAATTTATTATTGAAATTTTTTTTATTATTTGCTAAATAAAATGAGGTAACTTTTGGTATAGGTTAATTTGAATAATTCAATTTAATTAACTTCAAACTGAATCTTTTATTAAAAAATAAAAAGTCAAAATCAAATCTTGAATCGATCATTGAAAATTATATATTTTTTTTTTCTTTCAAACCATTAACTGTATATTTATTAATCGAATTGAACTGAATTAATCGATTTAAGAAACCAAATTAAACGCTAAATGGGAAAAATATTTAGGGATCTAAATACAATATGTCATTATCTACAACTGGGCTTCACTGGACCAGAAAGTCTTTGTATCTGCAAACTAGACGCAAGGCCTGAAAATGGACTTTTGGGATAGATGGTCGAGTCCATTGCAAGGGAGACTAATCACATGCCACACTCATTTCATCAATTAAGCCAAATTCTTTGGAATAGTTCCACAGATGCTAAGTCGAAACAAAAAATGAAATTGATGCGGAAAATAAAATCACAGGTCTAAGATGGATTTAACAAATGCCACGTAGGAGCACATGCAAAGGTAGGAAGGAAGTTCACATAATAAAATGGGATGATGATCCTCGGGAGGATAAGTCACGTGGAGGCACGTGAGGCTATAGAGAGGACCTCGCGTGCCGGCGTGCGTTACTTTATGTTGCTTGAAAAATATTAAAATAATTTTGTGAAAAACAAAAAGGTCGCCATGGGACCCACGTGAGCGTCTGTCTCTTCTGACTATTTTCTGAGGAAGAAAACAAATTAATCAAATCTAAAAAAATTTTAAAAATACAATCTTGACAAATCTGTGTCAGAGACAGTGACGTCTTGCTCGTAACTGAGCCATGTGAAAGATCCCTATTCATTCTGTAATCACTGTCTTATTTTAATTAATTAATTTTATAAGAGGGATGTAGTAGATGACGTGGATAGTGCAAATGGGTCCCATGCCAAGAACCGTACAAAAACTTGAAAGAAAATTCTTGATCCAAGATGGTCTTTTTATGGGCCTGTGGCTTTTATTTGTGTTCTTTTTGGTAATTCCATTCGTAACTTGTTCCATTTATACAACTTTTCTATTTCCTTGTCTTTATAATTTTTTTTAAGCCTTAATTATTTTAAGAGTGATATTGGATGGATCATCACGCTCCAGATCATTTCTATTGACTGGACTTTGAATTCCTTTTTACCCTTGAGAAACAAAAGAATTTACAAAGGAAAAAAAAAATTATTTCGTGTTAAAAGTTTACCATAATTATCTAAATAGTTCTAACTTTTGTCAAAATATTCATAATGTTTCTAATATTTGCTTCTCTCGTATTACTTAGTCTTTCCATTAAAAACCACACAATTTTTGTTAATTTTAGAGTAAAAACACAAAATTAACCTTTATTTACCTAAATTCCTCACGTCACCGGTGCTCAAATTCTCTCTACCCAACTCTCTCCCAATCACAACTTCTACCCATTGTTAGCCAGAACAATTTTACCATGTTATAATATTAGAATTAATTTGTTTTTAGATGATAATTATCATTGTAACAGATTTATCTTTATCACTTTGTTAGAGTTAGAGATAATGTTAAATAGATTTATTCTTATCACTTTGTTAGATTAGAGATAATGTTAAATAGATTAGAGATAAGGTTAAATAGATTTATCTTTATCACTTTGTTAGATTAGAAAGTATATAAATACCTCTGTACCTATACGTATGATAGTGTGAATAAGAATATTTTCCTCCAGAATTTCTCTCTAAGTTTTCTACATGGTATCAGAGCTTTCATGGAAGATTTAGAGAAGGATGAAACCAAACACACGCCTTATGATCCGACCCTACCAATCGTAAACATGAATCCAAACTATGTATCCTTGCCACAGTCAATAATTGTGCAGCAAGACAACACCAGCTTCATCTCCACTGTAATCTTGGATGAAACCAATTATGCATTATGGCGACAATTGGTGGAAATGCGAATTGGTGCCCGAAACAAGCTTGGTTACTTAACTGGAGCAACAGTAAAGCCACCAGAGACTGATCCGAGTTATCAAGCTTGGCTTA
>CANUEP010057873.1:0-18373 GCA_947857235.1 Jatropha podagrica | reverse complement strand
AGATCAAGCGGATTAAAGATCGAGGAAGCTTTTGAACATAATTGTACTAAAAGTGATTTAAAATCAAATTAAAGCAATAAAAACTTACTAAAATTCAAATAAAAACTATATTAAAACACTATAGAATTAACACCTATCAGTATCAAACCTTTAAGTTTAGTCGGCTATGAAAAATGATTAATGAGGATTAATATGTGATTGAGCTTTGTTTACTGTGCTACTATATGACACTCAAGTCTAAACTAAAATCTCCCTCTGATACAGATTTGGTAAATTTATAAAATTTTTAAAATGTTTTTGAAATCATAGAGGTAAACATTAATATTTCTTCTTATGGTATTTCTGAATATGAGTATTTGATGAAATTCTAATCCTCGAGTTTATTGAGCTTCACAAGATTTTACTTAAGGACGAGTGTTTTGATAATGTAAGAGATCTTTGACTTGTTGGAATATTTTTGTTAAATTATTTGACATTATAATAAGACTATATATTGGACCAGAAACATTGTATGAAAATTTTTAGAAGCTCATAAATATATTTACTATGTTAATGATTTGTTCTTTACGATATGTAATTGTACAAATGAGTGTAAATTGTACATACGCCCTTCCAAATCATAAATGCTAATTTTAAAATAACTTATGGATCCAGTTATATTTTACTCTTTAATTTGATTTTATAGATTAGTCGGTTGAGTTTTAAAGTTTTATCTTAACAATTTTGGTCCGCTCAGTTTCTACTAATTCGATTTAATTCGATTTAAACGAAATTGAAGAAATGGAGAACATTAATTCTGAGCGCATTAGAGCGTATTAGCCGCCCGAAAAAGAAAGAAATTCAATTCAAAGCAATCAGAATATTAAGATACCATTTGGAACAAATTAACCATGATTGTAGAATTTATTTGTAAATAGAATTCATTTATAAATGAATTTGTCATGTTTGGTATGCTACAATTTAAAATAAGGAATTCAATTAAATTCCACAAAATTATGTTTGGAACAATTTTTAGATGAAATATTTGTCTTTATTTTCTAAAATAACATTGACATAATAATTTAACAAAAATACTAATATAAATAAATCACTCATATTCAACCATAATTAATTAATTAAATTTTAAATTTTAAAATTTTATATCCTTTTAAATATTTAAATTTTATTTTTATTAATAGATTAAAATATATTCAAAATTAAAAATTCATTTGGATTAGTCATATACAATAACAACTTCATACTCTTTAAAATATTGAAAAAAATAAATGAGGACAGTTTAGTCAATAATATTTGAGTGAATGGGCAATTTAGTCAATATAAATGTTAGTGGGTTAATATGTGGAATTCATTTGCAAATTCCAACCATTTTAATAGGATTTGAACTAAGCTAATATAATTCCATGGAATTCGATTCATAGAATTTAAATTCACATTTTTTTTATTTCAAACACAAAATTTTAGATTTTTAAATAAATTTCATAAAATTTTATGAAATTCATTTATTTGAAACGGGCTCTAAAAGGAAAAGCAAAGTGGTTAAAAGGGTAAATTACTATTTAATCCCTACAATGTAATGAAATATATTAATTGGAAATTCTATTTTAAAAAACTGATTTATTGATTTTTATTTAAATTAAATTAAAGAGCATGACGTGTAAATCTCCGCACGGAGAAAGTCAGATGCTGCTTCTTATTCAGCGGTTAAGCCAATCGAAAAGAAAAGAAAAGAAACGAAAAAAGCAGAGGGGAGAGAGAGACATGGAGAGTGGAGAGGCAGAGGCATCAAGGTCAAAAGACGAGGAGGAGATGCTTAGCCCAGCAGCTCTGTTGTTTCATGCGCCGCGTTTTAACTGTCATATAATAGCGGTTATGGGTTTCAAGATTCCTATCGATCCAACCATCGTAAAGCTTGGATTAGAGCATACTTTGATTAAGCACCCTCGCTTCTCAAGCAAACTGGTATTCTTTTTTCTTCTCTTTATATCTTTTTCTTGTGTCTTCGTTTTGCTCTTTTGGTTTTCGATTCAGTTCCATCTTCCATATAGCTCGATCGAACTTTTATTGGCTTAATCAATAATCATTTATCAATAATATTAAGCAGGAAAGAGCTACAAATTGGAATTTGAGGGGAAAATGTATAAATAATAACTTGAACTTCAACAATAACTTTTAAGCCTAAGCATACTTCGGATTGAACCGATCAAACTGACTGTATTGAATCATTTTGGTTGGTCGATTTTCTTACAAAAAGTTCGGTTTTCAGTTTTAAAGGATACAATAAAATCATATTTTTGGTTGGGTTTTATGAAGCTTAGAAAAACCATTGGTTTAAACCCGAGTCAACCAGAAAGATACGTGGAAAACTCACTAAATCGAACCGGTTTGATTCGACTGTTTATTGTAAAAGTTCGATTTGGCTCTGTTTACTTTAACTTTTGGTTTGAACTGAACCGTTATTTACGCCCTCTATAATTTTAATTCTAATTATTATTATTACTTACACCCCCTATACCGTTTTTAGTCTTTCTACATGTATAAATTGATTACATATAATTAATGATTTTTTTCTTAAATTTTAATTTTAATTGTAAATTTAACATTTTCAATGGATATTCCTAATGTATTAATTTATATTCTGTTAATTATCAAAATTGAGATTGAAAATTCATTGCTGTGTAAAATTAATTTAAGATATATATATATATATTGGAGTCAAGATAAATTTTATTAGGATAATGATTGAGAATCTTACATTAGTTAGAGTTTATTTAGGTATGTAATATCCTTTAATATATTTATATATTATTTTTTTATTATTATATATTATCAATAGGTTTTTCAAAAACTATTAGTCATTTATATCTAATAAATATTTAAATTTGAATTGACAGATGGCTAAAATATGAGCTGTTTAAGTTTGAATTATTGACTGCTTAAATTCAAATTTGTTGAGGACCCTTAAGTCCTAATTAGAGAATTACTTATGTCTGATCTATGGACTGCTTAAGTCCGAACTAAAGAATCACACATATTTGAATTAATAAACTTAACGAAATTGAGCCGCTTAGATCACTTTGACAAGCTGGAGATGTCTGAATTATGGACTTAGAGAAATTAGACCGCTTAGATCGCTTTAGAGAACTCGAGATGTTTGAACTATATACTTAGCAAAATAGGACCACTTAGGTCATTTTGACAAACTGAGAGATGTCCAAACAATGGACTTAATGAATCAGGACTACTTAGGTTACATTTTACAAATTGGGAAATGACCGCTTAGGTCATTTTGAAGAATTAGGAGATGACTGCATATGTCACTTTTGACGAACTAGGGGATGACTGCTTAGGTCCTTTTAGCGAATTGGGGGATGACCGCTCAAATCCTTTTGATTGACTTTCATTTAGTTGTGCTACATGCGTTTTGATCATGAAAAGGGGAAAAAAGTAGAAATATTTGCGCTTGCTTATTAAATAATGTAATTATATAATTTAGATAACTAAATAAATATTTCATATTATTATCTCATCTCAAGAGTTAGACAAAAATAAAATTAAATTACTAGTTAGAGAATAATCAATAGCTTATATTATATGTAAATATTACATGACTTACGAGCGATCAATATGTAAATATATAATTAAGATATTGATGGGAAAAGAAAATTTTTTTTTTTTATCCAACTGCTAATTTATATGTATGGTCTATAAGACTTTCTGGGTTGAGTCAATGCCAAAACCAGGAGTCCTACAAGGCGTCTAGCTTACCGACCATTGAACTACCAAGAAGTGTTGGCCACACATATCTAAACAAGTGAGTCTCCGCGTGCTTTCTTGAAATCTTCTTCTTTTTAATATAATAATAATAATAATAGAAGAGAGCTGGTCCAATCCCTAGAAATTTGACCGTTAAACAGGAACAAGTTTTCTGAGCTGGAATTTGACCGTTTAGCCTATGCATCATAATTCATAAGCCACGCACTCCTCTTCCTTTCCTTATAAAATAATCTCGTCTCATCCTCTTAAACCCATCACAGTAAAACTAGCCTTAATTATTTCAGAAATATATTACCAGTTATTTCTATAATTCAGCCAATTAAACTATTTATTAGAAATTGATAATAACTTTTTTAGGTTAATAATAAACCAATTAATTAATGCTGATTCTACATATTCATCAATATAATATAATATATATTAATTATATATGACATGACCATGTCGTAATGCATTAAACTTGTTTGGTGTATGTTGGTTCCGCTAATGCATTGATAAAGATATATTACCAAACACTCTTTTTAATATGAATGGTGGATATGCTAAGTGTTCATTAATTATATTCACTAACTTTAAATAAAATATATAATAAAATGTTATCATTAGTTTAGATTTATTATTTTGTCTACCCCAAAATTATACTCTCAAATATTTTTTACACAGTTTAAAAAAAGTTAAATTAATTTAATTATAATTATTTATTATTTTTTCATATATATCCCTGAAGACCCAAAAAATTATCTATTAATAATTTCTTCAGATTTTCAAAATATGATAAATAGTTAAATAGTTATCTATTTTTTCATATAATGCTAACTTGCTAAGGCTTAATTACTATTTCAAAAATACATTGATTAATTTATTTTTCTGTAAAAAAAAAAAAATACATTTTCTATATTTACACAGATTAAAAAAGTATCAATTATTATGGTTAAAAAATAATTTTATCCATAATTTTTCTATTATACTCATTTTAATTAACACATGAGCAATTATTATATTAAAATAATAAATGAGAATTAATAAGGATTATTAAAAATAAAATAAAATTTAATAAAAGTATAATAGTCAATTTGAGGATTAATTATAATAAAAAAAGAAAATAGATTATTATTTTGAAATAAATTAAAAAGGAAAGATGAACTATTTTTTGGAATCGCAAAGAGTATTAAATTTGAAAATTTGTATTATTTAAATTATTAATCAAAAACTTTAAATATTGTTATAATTTTATTACGATATTTTAAATTCTACTCCAGATAGTCCACTGACCATCTTTTTCTTTTTTTTTTTTTTTCCCCCATTTTCATGTGGAAAAAAAAGGTGATCAAAAGCAGGAAAATGAAATGGACAGCAACAACTGTAAATGTACAAGATCATGTAATTGTACCAAATTTAGATAATAACATAGAGTCTCCTAACCAATTTATTGAAGACTACATTTCCCATCTAACCACAATACCAATGGACTCATCAAAACCATTATGGGAACTTCACCTTCTCAACCTCAAAAGTTCATTTGCAGAAGCTATTGGGATTTTCAAAATCCACCACTCAATCGGTGATGGAGCTTCATTAATGTCTCTTCTCTTGGCTTGTACTAGAAAAACTTCTGATCCTGAAGCTTTGCCTACCATTCCAATGCAAAAAAGAGCTGCTGCTTCTAATTATAGTACTGCCTCTTCCTCATCAAATGGTCTTCAGAAATTATTTTGGAGCATTTTTATGATATTGAAATTGGTTTGGAATACTTTGGGGGATTTGATTTTATTTGTGGCTACAATTTTGTTCTTGAAAGATACAAAAACCCCTTTTAAAGGTGCATCTGGAGTTGATTTGAAGCCTAAGAGATTTGTGTATCGCTCAGTTAGCTTGGATGATATCAAGCTTGTCAAGAACAAAATGAACATGGTAAGTCCTTTTCTTTGTTGTTTTGCCTTCCTTTTTACTCAAATTGCTTGTGTTTTATGTTAAATACGAAAATTTGAAATTCTCACACTAATAATTTTACTTCATAACATTCCAAAATATACATGGATCGAAAAAGTTGATTTTTTTAGGCTGAATACATAATTTGATCCTGAAGTTAAAAGAAAAAAAAGAAAAATTTTATGGCACCCTAAACTTTAAAATAGACCTTGTGATCCTTAATTTCTCTATTTGTGATAATCTCACACCTCGTGACTCTAGAAAAAATAAATTTTTAAAGCTTTTAGTTTTTGTTGAAAATATTGATATGAAATATGTACTTAATACAAATTTTAAAATAATAATTTTTATATTTTTCAATTATCAAATAAGTGTTTAATTAATCTAATTTCATAAGAAGAAGTGTTCAATAGGTCAATTAAAATGTTTAATAGATGTAATTTTATAAGTTGAAGTGTTCAATAAGTAAAAGTGAAAGTTGAGGATGTCATAAGATTTTTCATAAAAAGTATAAAGATGGATTTAAATCTTAGTTATTTTTTTTCGGTCAAATATATAAATTCACTCGTCAACTTTATAATTTTAACATTGTGGCACTTTGAGTTTTATAAATGACCAATGATGCACTTAAACTTGCAAATTTTGATAATGTTACACACATTTTCATATTAATAGCAATAATTTTTAAGATTTTGACTTTTATATGTAAAATATTCATTTGATGTGTGGTTAGTATAATTTTTAGAATAATAAATTTTAGATAAATTATACTAATGGGCATCTAAATTTACATTTAATTTTATAAAGTCACCTAACTTTGATTTGTCATTTTTTAGTCACTAAACTTTGATGTTTGTTTTAATCGGAAGTCTCTTATCGCAAACACCATCATTAGAAATACTAACATGACAATAGAAAATAAAATATTTTATTCTAAAAAGATTCATATTTTCTCCTAATACATTAATTTGAAATCTACTATTAATTTATTTAACAAATGATGTCATTTACATGAAACAAGTTTTAAAAAAAAAATAAAAGATAAAAAAATTTTCACTCTATCATTTATATTTTGTAGCGTTTTTTTCTTTTTTATATTCCTTTGTAATTATGAATTTTTTTTTATATATTTGATTTTTAGTGTCATTATTATTCCAATTATGAGAGTCTGGTAAGTGACCTCTTGTTTAAAACAAAAACTAAAGTTAAGTGACTAAAAAATGGCGAATTAAAATTTCATGATCCAAATTAAATTGAGTATAAAATTAAGTGATCATTGGCCAATAATTTTTTCAATTTTTAATTATGTAATAAGTATTTAATTGACTTAATTTTGCAAGTTAAAGTGTTTAATAAAGTAATTCTGCAGATTAAAGTATTTAATATATGTAATTTTATAAGTTTTAGTGTTTAATATGTTAAAATAAAAGTTGAGAGTGCCATATGATTAAAGTAATAAGGTTCAGTGAATTTATCTATTTAGTCATTCTTTTTATGGTACTACTGAAGAGCGTGCAAAACTACCAATCGAATTGAACCAATCCATTTCGGTGTGGTTCGATTAATTGGTTTATTCGATTTGAAACGAATTTATTGTTTGGTTCAAGGCAACTACATAGAAATCATTGATTTTGACTTAAACCAAATCAAAATGGCAAAAATCCATAAAAATAGACCGAACTGATTAGTCAGTTCAGATTCAAATTTCAGTTCAGTCCATTGTAAAAAAGTTCAATTCATATTCTATTGCTTCAATTCGGTTTGATTTGATTGGAACCGAACGTTTGCTCTAACCTAATACTGCGACATAATGGGGCATCTCATTCCTTGATCACTCATAAAGGGTGTGATTCTTTCTGATTGCTAGTCGACGCCAGCTGGAGACAGCAAAAGTAAGGGTCTAGTACTTTTCTTTTTCTAGGAATCATTAAAGGTTTAGAACATTGAAATACGACAGTGTAAATCACAGTTTTTTCTTATAAAATACATGTGTTATCGAGTGGTTACTACAAAGCATAATTGAAGAAATATTTTTTGAAAAAAAAAGAATTAGGAATTTAAATTTGATACTTGTTGTCCTTTTAAAGAAGAATTTAAATGCAGTGTTAAATTATTTACTTTGGTTCCATTACCGTATTGATGCTTTCCTCATTGTTGTTACGTTGTGATTAATTTAGTAGACCATCAATGATGTTATACTGGGAATAACGCAAGCTGGCCTCTCAAGATACCTCCACCACCAATTTGGTAAGTTCTTTTTACACGTCCTTTTATATGTAACCAGGCCGCCTCTTGTGCTTCACATGGCTGTATAGTGTCTTTTTTTTCCCCTAAAAAGAGAACAGTAGTAATAATATGAACAATAATATTCGAGAGCTATAAAACACATTAAAAAAAATATTAAAAACCATTTTTTTAAGTCATAAAAGCAATAAAATTTGTAAATCATAATAAGAGAAAAGTTATAGCGTTCTTAAAAGAGAGAGGTAATTTTTAAAGATCTATTGTGTTTAAAATTCATAAAAACTATAAGTGAATATCAAGAGTCATTGTGTTTGCACATCAAAACATAATCAAGTGGTGAGTGCATGTACGACATGATAATAGATCCATTTAAAAGAAAAGATGTCACTTTGGCTTTATTTGCCAATTTGAAAAAGAAAAGGTTTAGAAGGGGTGGAGGAAGAGGAGTTAACCTTCTTTCTTCCTATGTTTATTCGCCAATTGAGTTTAAGATTTGCTGTCCATTTTATTGAATGACTTGAGTTTAAAAACAACTGAGGTATAACAACTCAGCACTTGGACTTGAGTCTTTTTGCATTTTTTTTCTTTTAGCCCACGAGTGTATCTTCTGTGAACATCTGGTCTCTGTTGAGAACAGCTGCTAACAGATATTTTTTGGCTTTATTCATCAAATTGAAAGAAAACTTGTTACGACTTTAGTCTCCATGTTTTGGAAAGCATTTTGACTTTTAGAATAAAAGAGTTTTGGCTTTAGTCGCCAAGTTCAATAAGGAAGGGATGGCAACCATACATGCACTCTCAATATTAAGGCAACATGCAATTTTAACATCGAGTCTACGCATTGCATCGTCGAAACCAAAGGTCTTAATTGAAGGCATGCATATTAAACAACTAGAATTGAAAGCATGGTATTGTAAGGTCTAAAGCATGTGTCTAAGCATTAACGTCTAAAAGTATGTGTTTATGCACTAAGGCATAAGCATGTATATAAATACCTAAACCTAAGCATGGCATCTAAATACTTAAATCTAAGCATGACATCTAAGCTAAAGGTTTAATTAAAAAGAGAAAGTACGAGAAATTTACCTTGTTGCGAGATTCATATACTCATGAATTGGTGCGGTTCAAAAACAAGGCGGTGGTTGTAATTATTTACAACCCTAATTTCTAAATATAATATTAGTTTGCAACTTGATATATAAGAAAAAATAAACTTTACATAGTGAATCATAATGTATCCTTTGGATAAGCAGGTAAGAATGAGAAAGATAGGGAAGGAAAGCACAAGAAAATCAGTCTTCAAAAGAGCATCCGTCTTAGAGCAACTGTTCTTGTTAATCTAAGACCAGTCGGAGGCATCCAGGTGAATTTTATAAATCTCCCACCTATTTTTAATTTAATTTTAATTACTATGCCAGAGTTTGTTTGTTGGTCTTTAGTTAATGTTGAGTAAATGAACAGAATTTGGCTGAGTTAATGGGTAACGAGTCAAAAGGCAAATGGGGATGGGGCAATTCTATAGGATACATTATGGTGCCCTTTACAATTGCCTTACAAGATGATCCTTTAGACTATATTCGAAAGGCTAAAGCTGCAATTGATAGAAAGAAACTCTCATTGGAAGCTATCTTCACATTTCAAATTGCCAAGCTTGTGATCATGACCTTGGGACCTAAGGTACAAGCATTTTCTAATTATTTGATTTATAAAATTTCAGAAAAAAAAACTTCTTTTGACAATTTAATGATAATATCAAAATTATATTTTTAACAAAATATGCTGAAAATTTTAATAAAATTTAAAATATAAATAACAAAACCATATAATTTTAGGTTTATACCAATGGTACGATTTGGTGATTTTAAAACGTATTATCGTAAAATGCTCATCAGTCCCTATTGATTGATTTGATTTAGTTAAGATGAATATAGGTGGTTTTGTCGTACAACAATACTTGTATTAGACAATGATGATTAGATATTCAATTGTTCTGATTTAAAATAAAATTGAATCAGCAAAACTAAAAAAAATGAATTTTTTTTAATACTTTTTGGGTTAAATCAGCTGTGGTTTCGAACTTTTTTTAAAATAAATTGAATGGAGATGATTAAAATCACATCAGAATATTTTTTTTTTTTTTTGAAAATCAAATTTCAATGAAATCAATCAAGTAATTAAGTTAGATTCAAATAGTTTTACCTATTGCACACTAAGACATAGTCCAGCGGCAATTACATATACGATTGGACAATTCATCTAGGTTTGAATACCCTCTCCAATGCTAAAAAAAAAAAGAATTTTACATATTGCTATTGAATCCAAATGATGTTGGCATGAGCCCTTCTATCCAAAAGGATCCATGAAGTTTATTTCAATAAAAAAGATTTAATTTTTTTCAAAAAATAAAATTATTTTTGGACATGATGTTTTTTTGTATATTTACACGAGATGATATGATAATGTGTGGTATTAAGATGGGCAATTGCAGGTAGCAGGTGCAATAGCGCACAGATTTCTTTCCAACACAACGCTGGCATTTTCCAATGTGGTTGGTCCGCTCGAAGATATTAGCTTCTATGGTCATCCAATTGATTTCCTTGCACCCAGTGTCTACGGCCATCCTCATGTACGTATCCCTTACACTAATTATCTATATATATATATATATATACACTATTCGTAAATCCCGACTCGCGTGCGGTTATAAATACATTGTTTAAATAATAATATTATTTATTTTGATTAATGACATTAATAATTAATATATATTTTTCTTATTCAAAACTTAATCATATAAAATGAATTTTTCCTTTTTTAATTAATAAATTTTATAAAATAAAAAAACAAAAGGAATGATATTTGAAAAAGAGAGACAAAATAATTTCATTGAAAATTTGATATTAATATATTTAAAAATTGCAAAATTATTTGATGCGTAATATGCGAATATTTTCTTTAAGTTATTTTCTTCAGAAATGAAAGTTTCAAAATAAAAATATTAATGTATTATTTTAAAAAGTATGTTATTAATTAAAAAAAGATAATTTTATTATTAATTAATTATAGAAAATAGCTAAAAATTTAAATTTAATATTCTTTAAATTATTTTATATTTTTCTTTGCTCTGTTTTTTTACTATTTCAAAAAAGTAATTTAGACATTAATATGATATTAGGCTAGTTGAAATATTAGTTCATTTTCATTATTATCTAATGAAGGAATACTTTTTTTTTATCTGATCGATATGTAAAATTTATATTAAATTAGCAAACAATATACAATATTGGTAACAAATAGATAGACATACATAGATAAGATTACATTCAAAATTTCAAATTAGAGTCCTAATTATCTACGTACTTATATATTTATTTAAAAAATACATTATGTAATATCTAACTAAAAATATATTATTGAATTAGATTGTGGCCTTAGTGCCCATTTAAATGTAGAATTTTTCTATATTTATCTCCTAAACAATTTGCAATTAATAACATTAAGATACAAATGAATAAGTAATTTTCTAAATATGGAAACAGGAAAGAGAGCTAGAGGGAAAACATTTAAACAAAGAAAATTAGGTCATCAAACTTACCTCCACGGGAAGGATGACGCTATAATATATATATATATATATATATATATAAGTAAAAACTAAAAATCCAAAGTAATTCCAGTAGTGAAATAAGGAGGAAACCAAAGAATAAAGAAAAATAAATGACTACCAACATACATGACCTGTGCATATCTTTGTTGAAGCATCGAGCATCCCTCCTTAACACCAATAAACCATTTTCTTTTAGAAGGACACCAACAAAATATTCCTGATAGTAATGAATTAAACAATACCTATACATGCAACTAAAAATACAAGAAAAATAAATGAAGATAAAAACTTTACATGGAAAAGGCCCTCTTACTCGAAAGGAAGTTGGTTTCATGTTGAGGGCATTGCGCTGGGTTACGGTAGTGATGTTCACAGTTATGTTGCCTCTGGAGAAGTGTATAGAAGCAAAGCATCATTGGCTCCTCTAAAAGCACTCTTCTCAAAACTTCTATACCAAAGAGACTATAGCCAGCAAGCAAGAGTTGCGACAATTTTCTTCTTTTTCTTTCCAAATGGCTGTGCCGGACTTTATTGTTTGTGATGAAAGTGAGCACACTGGTCCCCTTTGTTCGATTAATTTCGAATCCATCTTCCATAAACAGAAAAAAAATTTTATTTTAGGTAAAAAAATAAAGAATTTGTTCACTTTTTCTTTCACATGACTTGAAACAAAGACCATATCTAGATTTCCATGAAAAACTTTCAACTACTACCACGAATCAGAAATTGAAGGAACCAAAAATATGATCAAATGTCTAATCTTATAAAACAACCCATCTGCATTAACAGAATCATTCTTATTTCATATTAAAGAATCAATAAACTAACCTTCAACCAGCAAGGCATCTTACTTTTGTTACTTGTGGCTAGAATAATAGCATCAAAATCTTGAATCCTTACATCAGTCATCTTCTAGTGGTATTTTTGAGTTGGACAAGGGGTATACAGCAAGAGAGTTTCTGATAAATACGATTAAAAGTTTAAAAGCAAGTAATCTGAATTTGTTAAATTCGATTTTCAAATAGAATTCTAATATGAATACAACACTTAATAGAATACTGAATTAAGAGATAGTCTTAAATTTTCTATACCTATATATATATATATATAGAGAGAGAGGAAGAAGAACAGTCAGATTTTAAAAATGCACTTATTAAATTTATGGGTTAAAATATATTGGAAGAAGAACATTGAGATTGTTACAAATTCCTTTATTAAATT
The DNA here is from genome assembly GCA_947857235.1 of Jatropha podagrica. Taxonomy (NCBI): domain Eukaryota; kingdom Viridiplantae; phylum Streptophyta; class Magnoliopsida; order Malpighiales; family Euphorbiaceae; genus Jatropha; species Jatropha podagrica. The sequence continues at coordinate 5,598 of CANUEP010057873.1, read as the reverse complement.
TATAGGTTAAAAAAATATCGTTAAAAATTTTAATTTTAGTTATTGAAAGACAATGGTAATTTAATTTGATTGGTTATATTAATTTCATATCTAAATCTAAATTCTATTGAATAAATCAAGAAATTATATTATTTACTAAACAAAGTATATATTAAATTTAATAAAACTATAATATCTTTAAGATCTTAATTTTATTGATTATATTAATTTTCTATTTAAATTCAAATTCAATTGGATAAAATAAGGAATTAATTTATATACCAAATAAGATATATACTAAATATGGTAAGAATATAAGAATTCAATTTGATAAAATAAGAAATTATGTAATATGATAAATATAGTAAATAAGAATTTAATTCTATAAAATAAAAAATTATATTGCATATTAAATATGGCAAGAATATAAGAATTCAATTTGATTTCTTAGTAATTTTTAACTTAAACCAGTAAATTGATAAAACTTTAAAAATTAGAGTGTTTTTGAATTTTTTTTTTTTTTCGTTTCACCGTGTTGTATTGAATCTCATTTTATTGCATTCTGTTCAGTAGTTTGTTTTGAAGGTTTCAATTTTTCACTTTTCGAAGTTCCATTTAAAATGAAACCTTACTCAAGGTTCAATAGTGCAAATCTTCAGTTATGTAACGGATACTCTCGCCACTCTCTAGCAAGTTTGTGTCCTGTCTTTCGTGATAAGTTTCTTTCTGCAAAATATGGCGTCAATTTCCATTGTTTCGCTGGACATTATGCATGACCTGACTTGATTAACACTGCAAGAAGAGGAGGAAGAAGGAGGGGTGGAGGTTGATCAAGGTATTTCATTGAATCCTGGGGAAGTTACACCACCCTTGACATTAGTGGGCATGTTTCTGACAGAGAAAAATATTAACTATGCAGCTATGAAACAGTCCATGGTGTCTATCTAACGTCCTACCCATGGGATGAGTATTAAGGAGGTTAGTCAAAATCTATTTCTTTTCTAGTTTTTCAACATCAAAGACATGGAAACGGTGGCTTTCTTGAGCCAGCCTATAGTCCTTTGATAACTACTTGTTATTGTCCAAAGTGCTTGGTGACGATGAGCAACCATAAAAAAGTGCAACTATTCCACACCCATATCTAGCTCTAGGTACACGATATTCCCCATGGATTCATGTCTGTCTCGGTGGCAAAGGCAATCGGGGATTATATTGGCAGTTTTATAGAAGTAGACCCAGCCAATTTTACTAGTATCTGGTGAGGATTGATGCAGGTTCGTTTCTCACCGAATGCCAGGGTTCGTATTAAGCGCCAGATGAAGATTAAGAAAATCGAAGGGGAATGGATATGGTTGTCATTCAAATACGAAAGGCTTTCCAATTTTTACTTTCTCTGTGGGATAATAGGACATTCAGAACATTTCTATTCCCGCTATGATCCCAAGGCCAAGATTCTTTCTCAAAGAGTTTATGGCCTGGAGCTGAGGGCGTCCTGCAGGCTAAGTGTTTAGCCATCTAAGGACAAGTGGCTATACGAGATGGTTCCATTGGAGGGCGGAGGAAGCGGTGGCAGAAGGAAGGAAAGTGGCAATAAGAGACGTGGGGATCCATTTGGTTCAATAACTGCCCATCACATTTCATTAGGGGAAATCATTGTGTTTTGGGGAAGGTGGGCATGAATAGAGGTTCTAGTGCAATAGATAAGGAGCAACTGGTTGCAGGGCCTATGAATAGAAATGGGCCTCAAGCTAATGGGCCTAGGCTCTTGGTCCTAGATAATGAGAAACGTAGAGTTGTGGAGAATGGAAGTGGTAATTCAATGAATATAATTAATTATTTTAGAGTCAGTATCAAAAGCATAGGCTGATAAGGTTTTGGTGAGTCTTGGGGTCTAGGCCCACCGAGCATTATGAATATCTTGAGTTGGAACTGTAATGGTGTCGGTAATCCACAGATAGTTCAAGTCCTTCGAGAACTAGTATATACATACTGACCTTTTATGATTCTTTTATTGAAACTAAAATAAATAAAAGTATAGTAGAGGCTATCCGAGATTACTTGGGTTGTGAAAGTAGTTTTATTGTTGATTGTGTGGGTCTTGGTGGAGGGCTGACTCTGCTATGGAAGACTCAAAACTCTACTCAACTTATCTGTTATTCATAATTCCATATTGATATCTCGATTATCAAGGGAGAGTTCAGCCCACGGCAGTTTACTAGTTACTATGGTCGTCTTAACCACAATCAAAGGAAAGAGTCATGGGCTCTCTTAAAATCTTTGAAATCTAAGTCCGATCTTCCTTGGTGTGTGATGGAAGATTTCAACGACCTCCGTTGTTGTTCGAAGAAAAGAGGAAGAGTCCCCCACCCTCAATGGCTCCTTGACGGGTTTAGAGAAGCAGTTCTTCAGTTACAACTTCTCGACTTGGGAATGACAGGCTATGAGTACACATAGGAATGAGGAAGAGGCACAAACGCTTGGGTTGAACAACATCTAGACTAATCTAGGCAATGGCACCTGCCGATTAGATTGCTGAGGATGGAAAGTTCAAAATTCGGATGTCACCCGCATCGGATCATTTTTATCTTCTGTTAGCATAATCTTAGGCTTAACTTTAGACTCGATTCTTGACTTGATTCTAACTTTGACTATAGACTTGATTCTAGCTTTGACTATAGACTTGACTCTAGGCTTGATTCTTGGCTTGATTCTAGGCTTGATTCTAGGCTTGACTTTAGGCTTGATTCTAGGCTTAATTTTAGCATTGATTTCATTGTATAAATATGTGATTTCATTGTACAATTAGATATAACAAAAACATAAATTCCTTCTTTAATAACATGGTATCATAGCCAAAGAAGGGCTGATTTCTGCTTCTGCACTTTTTGCATTCTCTACACTTTCTGCTTCTATATTTTTTGCATTTCCTGCACTTTCTGCATTTCCTTTTCTACTGGCCTCCACTTCCAAATGGAGACATCTGAGATTGCAAAACCCATTGTAACCATTTTGAATGGCTCAAACTATAATTTGTGGGTCCAAGGAATGAAAAGTTTTTTGATTGGTCGTAAGCTTTGGCATATTGTTACTGGAGATATCATAAAGCCAACCAAACAGTAAGATGAAACTGAAGCCAAATTTGCTGATCACCTTGAAGATTGGGATAGTAAAAATCATCAGATTATTACTTGGTTTCGTAATAGTTCTGTTCCATCTATTCATATCCAATTTGCTAGTTATGACACTGCAAAAGAAATATGGGATTTCCTAGCCAATCGTTATCAAACTACTGGACTTGCTCATTATTTTCAATTGTGGACTACTCTTCATAATCTCAAACAAGAATATGGCCAATCTGTGAATGATTTTCTTGCTCAAGTTCAACCGATTTGGAATCAAATATCTCAAGCAAAAATCAGTGAAGATCATCTTCATCTTACTCAAGTTCTCATGGCTCTTCGACTTGAATATGAAGCTGTCAGAGCCTCTCTACTACACCGACATCCTCTTCCTACATTGGATATGGCTATACAGGAAATCATTTTTGAGGAAACTCGCCTTAATCTTGACAAAACTCAGAATTCTGAAATAGCTCTTGCTACTACTCGTCCATCCTTTCAACAATCTAGCAGCCACATCTGTAAGAATTGTAATGAAATTGGTCATGTCTTTGCTAATTGTCCTACTGTTGAATGCAGATATTGTCATGCTCTTGGTCATATTCTTGAAAATTTCCCAACTCGTCCTCCACGACAAAAGAGTGGGGTCTCTAAATCCAAGAATTTTTTGAACCCTAGTTTTAAATCAGTCACTGCTGCTGCCACTGAATGTTCTCCTACTCTCACCATAGGTGATATTGAGGCACTACTCAAATAGGTTATATCTTCCAATTCTCTTGCTGCCATGTCTGTCACCCCGGGTAAATCTTGTTGGTTTTTTTATTCTGCATGTTGTAATCATATGACGACTGATATTAACCTTTTGTCTTCTACCACACCTGTATCTCTCTTGCCACCAATTCATACTATTAATGGTAGTCAAATGAATATTACTCACACTGGTCATGCATCTGCCTCCAATCTTAGTCTTCCTGAAACCTACTATATTCCTAACTTGGCCCTTAATCTTATTTCTATTGGTCAGTTATGTGAAGCAGGTCTAAATGTCAACTTTTCTCCTTTTGGTTGTCAGGTTTAGGATCCACAAACGAGACAGATTCTAAGGAAGGGTCGCAGGGTGGGTCGATTATTTGAGCTTGAATGTCTTCATCTTCCCCAAAAAGTTCTTTCCGCTGCTACAACCACCAACTCTTCTATTCATCAATGGCATCTTCGTCTTGGTCATGCTTCAGCTAGCAAAATTCAGCCTTTAATTTCTCGTGGATTGTTAGGATCTACCAAGTTTGAATTATTTAACTGTTTACACTGTCAACTTGCAAAACAACTTGCCTTATCCTTTAATAATAGTGCTTCTATTTCACACTGTTCTTTTCACTTAATTCATTCTGACATTTGGGGGCCTACCCCCATTTCTTCCGTAAATGGTTTTTGTTATTTTGCGTTGTTTATTGATGATTATTCTCGTTTTACATGGATATTTTTTTATGAAACATCGATCTGAATTACCACAAATTTACATTTCATTTACTAATATGATTAAAACTCAATTTTCTTCTCTTATTAAAATTCTTCGAACAAATAATGCTATGGAATATCGGGATTCTACCTTACTACAATTCCTTAGTCAACAAGGCACTATCGTTCAATGCTCATGTCCTTATACTTCCCAACAAAATGGACGCGCTGAACGAGAACACCGTCAGATTCTTGATTCTATCCGTGCTCTTCTTCTTTCTGCCTCATGTCCAGAAAAATTTTGGGGAGAAGCAGCTCTTACTGCTGTCTACAGTATAAATAGAGTTCCTTCATCAGCTCTCCAAAATTTATCACTCTTTGAAAAATTGTTTGGTAAACCTCTTGACTATCTCGTCCTTAAACCTTTTGGATGTGCCTGTTTTGTCCTTTTACAACCCCATGAACGAACAAAATTGGAACCACGTGCACAGTTGTGTTGTTTTCTTGGGTATGGGATAGAACACAAAGGGTATCGTTGTTGGGATCCTATTTCAAATAAATTGCGTATCTCTCGTCATGTTACCTTCTGGGAAAATACCACGTTTTCAACCCTTTCTAAATTTCATAAATCTGTTAATACTGATTCTATGTTTTTCACTGATCCCTCAATTGAATTGTTTCCAAGTTATGATATAAGTGACTCTGATACACTCAAAATTCGACCCTCCCCACCTATTCCTATCGAATCTGCTTCAACTGCTGATCCTGAACCTGAACCTGCACCTACGCCTGCCCTTGACACCAATCTTCGTCGTTCTACCCGGGTAAGAGAAATTCCACATCACCTTAAAGATTTTCATTGTTATTCTACTATTGCAACTCTTCATGAGCCTCGCTCTTATTGAGAGGCAAGTACTAACCCTCATTGGCAGCAAGCTATGACTGAGGAACTCCAAGCTTTAGAGAACACTCATACTTGGGACTTAGTTGATCTTCCTCCTGATAAGACACCTATTGGCTGCAAATGGATTTATAAAATTAAGAC
>CANUEP010057745.1:0-12306 GCA_947857235.1 Jatropha podagrica | reverse complement strand
TAACAAACAAGAATGCAGAAATTAAAAATGCAGAAAAGCAGTAAAGAATCGCAAGGAGCGTAAGGGAGAAAGGGAATGTCCGTCAACACAGACTGTGCCTTGAAAACGGAGCCCGGGGCCTATTTTTATAGGCGAAAACGGACCGAAGGGCGGGCGCGCCCGCCGTGGAGGGCTGGCGCGACCGCCCTGCCAAGGCGGGCGTGACCGCCCTTGAGGGCGGGCGTGACCGCCCTGCTTGGGCGGGTGTGTCCCGTCCTTTCTGTCTTTTCCACTTCCGGAGGCTTTTTTGGAAGTTTCGGACCTCCAAAAAATATTCCGGGACAAGTTCTGCGATCCTCGTAATTTTCCGGACGTTTCAAGTACCATATTGGTATATTTTCGATGAACTTCCAAAATGGCCTTTGGTCCGGCCGGGCTGTTTGCAGTCCGGGAAAATAGGCTTTTGAGCCTGAAAAAATTGGGTATTCACATTAATATAGTATAAAAGTACTTAAATTAAGAAATTTCTAGCATTTTCATAACCCTAACCTTTGCTGTGTTCTCAGGGTATAACTGAAGTTATAGGACTTCAAATTTAGTGAAACTTAATTCATTAGAAAGATAAGATAAAATTATACAAATATCATGCTGGGACCATAGTCCAGATCAATTTCTAAGAGGATGAAAGAAACACAAGAACATAGACCAACAATCCAAACACTATTCAGCACAACCAGGTTTGGTATAAAGATCATAAATTGAGTAATAGTTATTAAAATTTGACATAAGAGGATGATTTAGAAAGATAAGAAGTAGAACTACAACTTTTATGAAGAACACAATATATTATCTTGCCATTTCAGTGGCCAAAAGGGACAATCAATTCGGATATACAAGTGAGACGCCATAACAGAACCAGTTTTGGTATTTAAACCATAAGTTGAGCTAAAAGTATTGGAATTGAACATAAGAGAATGTTTTGAAAAGCTAAGAAATAGAGCTACAACTTTTATGAAGAAGTTAGAAGCAAATAAAAATTATAAAAGGGTCGAAAATGACTTCCAATCCACCCTAAGTACACCTCTAACATCAAAATTCATCAAAAACCTAAAATTTAAAACTGAAGGAAATTAGAATATTATTGAACTAACCTCTTTTTCAAGCTTAAACAAGCTTAAAAAATCTATCCTTGGGCCTTCTCCTTGCCTTTGGTTGAGGGTTCACCAATCTCTTCAAAGTAGGAAAAGAGCTCATTAAAATCAATATTAACACTAGAAAAGAGAAGGGCATGGCTTAATGCATGAATTCCATGGCTAATCCTAGAATTAGACTTAATAAATCACAAAACCCAAAAGTTACAACTTACCTCCTTTAATGGCAACTCCAAAACCAAACCGTAGAAACTCCAAATTCAAGCTTCTACTACTTAATTCTCAAGGTTTAATCAAAATCCTATGATTTAATTAGGTGGTTTAGTGGTGTTTGGAGGTAGGAAAATGAAATAAAAATGGATGAAGAAGGGAGGAGAGAGAAAGTGTTGGTGACTTAAGTAGCAAAGTCAAACTTTGCTTCTCATTTTATGCTAAATCAATGGCCAAGATTAAGTCTTAGGTAATCTCATCCAATGACTTTAAATATTCCTTAAATAATTCATTTCTAAATGTTATCTAACTCCACAATTTAATTAAATTGATTCCACAAAAAATAATTACTCATTTATTCCTAATACACTACACTAAAAAGAATATTCCTAAGTTGCCGCAATTCTCCAAAAATATTTGTGAAATATTCTCTACCCACTTAAATCATGCAAACATGCTCCAAAAATATTAATTAACACATTAGACACTCATAGTAATTTTTTTGGACCAAAATAATACCATGTCCCGGACCAATGGTACTATTCATAGATCAGTAAATCACTATTTATGACACCGAAAAACTAGACTGTTACAGTCTCCCCCCTTAAAATAAATTCATCCTTGAATTTACCTAATATAAAAAACTACGGATGTTGCTGTCGCATATCCTCCTCTCTCTCCCATGTAGCCTCCTCTGTCTTATGATTCCTCCATAGGACCTTTACTAGAGGTATCATTTTATTCCTTAATTCCTTAACCTCTCTAGCAAGTATCCTTATGGGTTCTTCCTCATACGTCAAATCTGGCTCGATGGTGACAGACTCAGCTGATATCACGTGTGAAGGATCTGATCTGCATCTTCGTAACATGGATACATGAAAAACATTATGTATCCCATCCATGTCTGGTGGTAATGCTAGTCTATATGCCAATGGTCCCACACACTCTAAGATCTCATATGGTCCTATGAACCTAGGACTAAGCTTACCCTTCTTACTGAATCTCATAACCTTCTTCCACGGAGACACCTTAAAAAATACTCTATCACCCACTGCATACTCGATATCCTTTCTCTTAAGATCAGCATACAACTTCTTACGATCTGAAGCCACTTTCAACCTTTCCTTTATAATCTCACCTTATCCTCTGCATCACGGACCAAATCTAGACCCACTATCTTGCCCTCGCTAAGCTTCGTCCAGCATAGAGGTGTCCTACACCTCCTACCATATAAAGCCTCAAAAGGAGCCATCTGAATACTCGACTGGTAACTGTTATTATAAGCAAACTCTGCCAACCGAATATATTTCTCCCAACTGCCCTCAAACTCAATCACACAAGCCCTCAACATATCCTTAAGCACCTGAATCACCTGCTCTGACTGACCATCTGTCTGCGAATGGAAGGTTGTGCTAAAATGCAATCTAATACCCAAAGCCTCATATAATTTCTTTCAAAATCTCGAAGTAAACCTCGGATCTCTATCGAAGATAATGGAAGAAGGGACTCCATGCAGTCTCACAATCTCATCAATGTAGAGCTCTACGTACTGCTCCATCGTATAATCAGTCCTAACAGGTAGAAAATGCTCTGACTTAGTCAATTTGTCAACTATAACCCATATAGCATCCTTCTTCTTGGGTGCAATAGGCAAACCAACCATGAAATACATGGTGATCCTATCCTACTTCCACTCTGGAATAGAGATAGGCTGTAGCAAACCTGACGGGACCTGATGCTCTACCTTAACCTGCTGACAGGTCAAGCATCTCGACACAAAATCTACAATGTCCCTCTTCATAGCCGGCCATCAATACTGCATCCTCAAGTCCTGATACATCTTATTACTGCCTGGATGCATGGAATACGGACTACTATGAGCCTCCTTTAGGATACTCCTCCTCAACTCTAGAATCTTAGGCACACAAATCTGATATCCAAAGTCAAGTAATCATCTCTAATATGAAACCTCTTCTTCTTACCCTCTTTGACTAAGTCTTTCCACTTAGCAATGGTCTCATCACACTATTGTGCATCTCTAATATGCTGTAGTAGGCTAGGTCTCACCATAAGCTCTGCTACAAGAGCACCATCATTAGCCACTGGTAACTGAATATTCATAGCACGAAGGGCTACTAAAGACTTCCTGCTCAAGGCATATACAACAACATTAGCTCTGCCTAGATAGTAATCAATGGTGAAATCATAGTACTTAAGTAGCTCTAATCATCTACGCTACCTCAGAAGTTCTCTCTGGGTAAGCACATACTTAAGGCTCTTATGATCCGTATAGAAGTGACATCTCTCACCATATAGATAATGCCTCCAAATCTTCAGGGCAAACATAATGGCTGCTAACTCCAAATTATGGGTAGGGTAGTTCTGCTTATGTGGCTTAAGTTGTCGAGAAACATAAGCAACCACCTTACCTTCCTGCATTAGTACACAACCCAAACCATTGTGCAAAGCATCACTATACACATCATATGGCCTACTAGGAGTTGGCTGTGTCAGCACTGAAGCCTCAGTGAGCATCGCCTTAAGCCTCTCAAAACTACTCGGGCATCTATCCGTCCACTCAAGCTGAACATCCTTACGAAGAAGTTTAGTCAAAGGGGCTGTAATAAGAGAAAACCCCTTGACAAACCTCCTATAACACCCAGCCAAACCTAAGAAACTATGGATCTCAGTAATATTCTTAGGTGGCTTCCAATCAAGCACTGCCTCAATCTTCTTCAGATCCACCCCATACCCTCCACCAAAACACCATGCCCTAAGAAGGTGATCTCCGTCAACCAGATTTCACACTTACTGAGCTTACCATACAATCGTCGATCCCTCAAAGTCTATAGAACTGTCCGTAGGTGGTGGTGGTGATCATGATCCTCTCTAGTCGGAGAGTACACCAAAATATCATTGATAAATACCAACATGAACTGATCTAAATAAGGATGGAAAATTTAGTTCATCAGATTTGTAAACACTCTAGAGCATTATTCAACCTGAATGGCATCACTAAAAAATCATAGTGGCCATATTGAGTCCTAAAAGTAGTCTTAGGTACATTTGACTCTCTAACTCTCAACTGATGATACCCAGACCTCAAATCAATCTTCGAAAACACTGTGGCTCCTCTCAACTAATCAAATATATCATCTATCCGAGGCAATGGATAACGATTCTTCACTGTGACCTTATTCAGCTGCCTATAATCGATACACAATCTCAAGGCACCATCCTTCTTCTTCACAAATAAGACAGGAGCGCCCCAAGAGAAGCATTAGGTCGAATGAAAGAAACCTAAGAACACAGACAATAGTCCAGATCATTTTCTAAGAGGGTGAAAGAAGTCCAAGAATACAGACCAATAATCCAAACACGATTCAGTACAACCAGTTTTGGTATAAAGATTATAAGTTGAGCAACAGGTATTAAAATTTGACATAAGAGAATGATTTAGAAAGCTAAAAAGTAGAACTACAACTTTTATGCAGAACACAAGATATTATCTTGCCATTTTAGTAGCCAAAAGGGACAATCAATTCGGATATACAAGTGAGATGCCATAACAGAACCAGTTTTGGTATTTAAACCATAAGTTGAGCTAAAAGTATTGGAATTGAACATAAGAGAATGTTTTGGAAAGTTGAGAAATAGAGCTAAAACTTTCATGAAGAAGTCAAAAGCAAATGGAAATTATATAAATTTATGGAACCGAAATATTAAATATCAAAGACTGAGATTCTAGAACTGGAATATTATATTTGAAAGGTGAAAAATATCAATATAACAATAGAAATATGAAATAATTCATAATTATTTTAAATAATATAGAGAGTATATGGTATGCATATGAAATGCATGTATGCAGGATAGTGTACACCATTTATTATTACTCACAATGACCGTAGAATAAATTCAGTTCTGTCATGGATTCTGATTTGGAGGAACAGTAGAGAAACTTGCCGATCAAAAAGACACATATAATAGGAAAAATACAATCAGATAAATGATTTTTTTAATTAAAAAATTAATTAATTAATTTAATAAATCTGTCTGTTTATTTTATTTTTCTGACTAAATTTCTAATATTATTTTCACAAAAATATAACTGTCCACCTATTTTAATATAATCCAACTTTCTAAGATAACCATCTTGTATATTAAGCAATTATTCAAATAATAATTATAATAAACTCTATAACTATAATAAACCTTTAATTCAAAAATCCTCAATTATATATTTCTATTAATTCACTATATAACCTTACTATTTATCAGCAATTAATTTATTCACTTATTTTATATCTAGTCTAGATATCAATTCCATTTATTTCATCGTAAAATATATTTATTCTCCAAATTATAATTTAACACCAACAATAATAATAATTCTAACTAATTAAAATCTTCAAATATAATTCGTTAGCAATTTTACCAAATATTTATTTTCAACCCGAATTCACTTAAACTCAATAATCATATAAATACACTTATTTCACTAAAATTTCATTTAATGCCCGAAATAATCGTATCAATCTAATTTAATTCATAATTGATCAAATTCTCAAAATACCATTAGTAATATAATATTTCAACATAATATATAAAAATCCATTTTTCCACATTAATTCCTGTAATCACCCAACCAATTAGTTCTACCCTCTAATACACTCCATTTATTAAAAATCCTTCAAATGTACCCATTGAACCTTAACAAAGTAATTTTCAAAATTTTGAAATCTTAACACTAACTAATTAAATCACATAATTAATTTAATTTACTAATTCTCTCAAAATTAATTAATTGAATATAATTAATTGAAATCTTAACACTAACTAATTGAATATAATTGGCTTGCTCCACTGTATACTCAGTCGTTCCATACTGACACTCCGTTCTCATATGACCAATATTTTCGCAAACTTCACATCCCATTGGTGGAATTGCTACTGCATTCACATTTAAGTTGTCTAATTTATTGTCAAGTGCATCAAATTTGGCAGTTATAAGTGTCAATCCATCTACGTCTAGTAGTCCTGCTACCTTCTTCATTGTACATTTATCCTTGTTCCATCGATAACTACTAGCTGCCATTTCTTCTAATAATCGATAAGCTTTAGAGATTCTTTTCTTTAAAAATATCTAGCTGCAACAGCCTCTAGTGCACTTTGAGTAGTTGGTATTGCTCCATCGTAGAATTGTTGCGCTAAAGCTAACTTCTCAAATCCATGATGTAGACACTGGCGTTGAAGGTCTTTGAATCTCTCCCATGCTTCGTATAGTGTCTCGTCTTCCTTCATTTGAAAGTTAGAAACTTACTTCCTCAGTCTTGTAGTCTTTCTAGACGGGAAATATTTTTGAAGAAAAGCACAACTTAATTCATCCCAGTTGGTGAATGATCTGGCATGCATAGAGTGTAGCCAAAGTTTTACTCTATCCCACAATGAAAAAGGAAATAGCCTTAATCGAATTGCTTTGTTTGATGCGCCATTTATCTTCAGTGTATCACAAATCTCTAGAAATATAGCGATGTGAACATTGTGATCTACATTTGGTTGTCCTGCGAACTGCGACTGTTGCACCATAGAAATTAGAGACGATTTGATCTCGAAATTGTTGGCTACTACTAGTAGTCTTACGATACCTGGTTGCGCTCCTTCGAGATAGGAACATTCAAATCCCATAAAAGTTCTTTCTTCAACCATCTCATTCAATTGTTGTTCTTGATTCTCAATCTCGACTCTAACTTGGTTCAGTTCAGGAATCTCCGACTAGTTTGCTAGTAGACTCTTCCCAAAATTATATCTGCACTTTTGCGTCTTCTTGATATAGGGCTACGCCTTCCTTTCTGTCATGATCGAAAATCCGTGGGCCAGACTGACACTAAGACCTAGGTAAGCTTAAGGCCCCTAAGGCCTATAGTAAGCCTGAACTATCAAAACTCTATCTCTATTAGTATCTAACTTTGAAAACAATAAGCCCATATAATGACATGGTCCAAGAATCAATCGGTAAAATTCTTAGCCCAGTTTCAATATCACATTTGATTCATAACTTGGGCTTATATTCATTAAAATTATAATGCATCATAAGTAAAAATTCATCGGTCATAATATGGTCAAACTTTTTCTGTCATAATTTCTCCGAATTTCATAAAATACTCCACAGGTTATTTATTAGTGCACGATAACTTTTATATATTCAAATATCAATTTATCACCCTAACTGCGGAACTAAATAAAATACTTAAAATATTCGAACGTCTCACATAATTCATATACTGACATTTTTAAGCTGATGCTAAATGACGTATCTCTGTGAAAAAGAGATAGAGCATCTATGAACCGACAATAGTTCTATTTTCTGAAAAAGTTTATGGGATTGGAGAGTGAGTTTCACTAAACTCAATGAATAATCACAAATAATTCATGACCAGACAATCACGCAAAATGCATCTCTAATCACAAGATTGATTATACTGCTAGTCATGCATACGTCACAGTATCAGCATCCACAATTATTTCATCTTCAGAAAATCAACCATGTGAAAATTAGTTTGTGGCATCACCGAAACCCCATGAGCCATCCTCTCACATGGTTCATCCTCTTATACGTGTGCACCAAGGAGCCGATCCCCCATACCTGGCCGACTGGTCCATTTCTCGCTTGACCAATCCTCTCATTATTTTTCCATACTCTCTTTTCTTTTTCGTACCATCAGGTGGCCAACCTGTGGTTATTCATGTCATATCAATATACATATCATTAGGTACACACAGGGGCACCGATCTCCCATACATGACCGACGGTATCAAGGACCACTCTCACAAACCCATGGTGACCCACTTCATTCTAATTCCACTCAACAAGACAATCCATATCACAACACATTTAATCAATAATTTAGCCAATTGCTAGTCATCAGACTAATAATTAATATGCACATTATAAAATGTGATTATATAATCATTAGATAATAATGTAATATAGTTTGATATAAAAATGTATAATGATATGATGTAATAAAATTATGGTGAAATAAAATCATGATGTTATAAAATGCATATCATACACCATTTATTATTACTCACAGTGATTATAAGGTATTCATATCCTAGTTTCAATTCTAGTCTGGAGAGGCAGTAGACGAACTGAGACGATCTAGGAATTTAAAAAAAAAAATATAAAAGAACTTATCACATAACCATTCAATTTGAAATAATAAATAGAGAATTAATCTATCAATTGCGTTCTATTCTCTGTATCAAGTCCAATCTAAATTCAGCACTATTTAGTTGTTGAATATTAATTAATTCGATTCTCGTCACAATCTTTAAAATAATCTAAATTCACTGTCAATAATATTTTTATTTCAAATAAATATAATCCTTTTGTCCATAATCGTTTTCTTACTTAATTTAATTACAGTCTTCAAATATTCAATAACCGTTTATTTATTCACCTCAATTGGTCCTTAGTAACCATAAGATACATCTCTATATCGAATCACTCTCCTCATTAATTTTAACAATCTTAAAATATATTCAGATTTCTATTTACAAATTAATTAATAATAACCCTTTATTAACATATTTTTCGTTTTATTTGATATTCAACTTTAATATCTTAATCAAATCCAATGTACTACTATTTCATCCTTAAATCTACGACATAATATTAATTGATATTCGTATATACCTTTTATGTTTACTTTACAATACTCAACATCAAATTTCCTCAATTAAATCAAACTAATAACTAATCTATATTTTTATTATTTTTTTTTTATCAACTCAATTGTTTCTACCTAACTAATAATCATAACCTTAATAAAATTATTTCTTAATTTCAACAACTCAACTAATTAAATTTCTTAATCTCATTACCAAATATATTCTATTATAAATTTTATTCCCAATCCACAATTTATTTTTTTATTAATCAACTACTAATTCAAATATATATTCAATATCCCAATTACTAAATTAATTTTCACAATAAACCAATTTTTCACACAATTAAAATTAAGAAAATCCACTAAAATTTCTAGGGATATTTTTAATACCCTCAATCATACGAAATAGTACCAAGAAATCATGATCGGAGACGATCAAACTCGGATTGCAACTAAGATCGAAGAAGAGACGCAAGGGGTAGGCTAAGTTTGCTGCAACCGGCTTTGAGGGGCTGAGATCGGGTTGCCAGCGGCTACTGGTGCGACAGAGACTGACAGTGGTACTGCTGAGCTTGCTGCCGTCGCACTGAGAGAGAACGGTGGTTGGTGACGTCACAAGGCCTCTGGTTGCTGGACTTGCGGCGCGACGTAGAAGAGAAAGAGAAGAAGGAGCAGCTGCTGCTGCCGCTGGAGGCATTGCTACTGTTGCCGGTGAAAGCGTGACTGGCGGTGCAGAGAGAGAGAGAGGCGGTGAGGAGAGAGAATGGAAAGAGAGGAGGAAGAAGAAGAGAGAGTATCGTGGAGAAGAAGAAGGAAATGAAAACGAAGCAATTATGCAACTGTGATAAGCTTCCTTGAAGCCTCTAGGCCATTTCGGTTCGATTCGAACTGGTTTGGTCCGATTCAATAAATTATCACGATTTTTAATTGATTTTCGGTAAACCAAATAGATTTATAGATCCGATTAAATACCACATGGCTCAAATTTACTGACTAAAATTTTAGAATTAAAATTTAAATGAAAAATTTCTGAAATTAAAATTTTCAAATATTTCACTTTCTGATGCCTCGGATTTTCTTTTCTCAAAGCGCAAACTATTCTTTTAATTTCTAAATCAAGAGGTATTAAGTTTGCACTTCTTAATCTTAGCATAAAAGATTAGTCAACTACGTGTTGAGGAAAAGAAAGAAAAGAAAAAAAAATTTTGAAAAATAAATTAAAATTAATTAAAAGAAATAATACTTAAATAAATAAAATAAAATAAAATAAGTATTCCAAAATAATTAAAGAAAAGAGAAAAAAAGAAAAAAAAAGGATAAGTAAAAATTTAAAATATATTTTCAAAAATTAAATTAATCAAATGGGTAAAAGAAATAAAAAAATTAGAAAAATAAAATAAAATAAAATAAAAATTATAAAATAATCAAATTAAATTAAATAACTAAAAAAAATAAAAAGAAAAAGTCAAATAAATCAATTAATTGAGAAAAATAAAATTCAAAATAGAATTTAAAAAGAAAAGAAAACTTGAATGACGAAAACTAATAAATAAAAGAAAATTTAAGAAGAAAAAAAATTTTATTTTGAAAACAAGAATACGTTATGTACTTAATGTAAACGAAAAGAGAAATTTTTTTTATTTTTTATTTTTTTTTATTTGATAAATTTTTTTATGAAAACGAATTAAAAGAAAAATTTCTAATTAATTGTCTCACAATTAAACTAATATTTATTCTAACACCAATCCTCGACAGCGGCGTCAAAAACTTGTTAGGTGTCCGTTTTTGGATTACAAAGACTGCATTCGCGTTTCGCAAGTATACGAGTCGTACAAGTAGTAAAAAAAAATATCGCCACAGGTTGGGGAATAGACTATTAATTTGTTATATTTGACAATTATTAAGAAGACTAAAATTAAATGGAGTTTGAATTAAACTAATATGCAATTAAATTAAATAAAATTCAAATTAAAATAAGCAAGTGGAAATAATCAAAATAAATTCAGCAAATAATTATAGATTTGGTCCAGTTATGGGGTATCTATTAATTTTTAGGTGCAAAATCTGAATAATTAATTTATGAAGTCTAGAATCTTCTTTCGAGCTTAAATGGACCATTACAACCATATGACATTTACTTTCGTAACCTAATATGGTTAAAATGTTATGTCGATTCCTAAAGGAGAACTAATCCAAAGTATCCAAAGTATCCAAAATCCTCTTTCGAGCTTAAATGGACTATTAAAATTATGCATTTCTACTTTCGTAGCCTAACACAATTTTAATTCATTAAGTTGGTGTTAATTCTTTTGTCCTCAGAGAACCTAGCCTATTTCTAGGTCTAAAAAGAAATTCTAGGTTTAATATGTGAGATTCGACCTAATTTGTCAACCTTTCAGTCTGTTCAAATAGATCTAACATCATGTAAATATGAGATCCTAACATATTCACAGGCATTAAGTTCAACATATTAAACATACAACATAAATTAAATTATTCAAAGTTGCATTTTAAATTAATAGATAAATCTCATAACTAGATTCAAATATTTAGCTTAGCATTATTACAAATGAATTAACATAAATAAAATTCACAAAAGGAATAAAAGCCATAGATAACAAACTCGAGGTCTTTAATTGGTAGATACAGAGTTATTCCACCTCCAAGCTTTAGCTATTGGCTCCTTTCCTCTTCTTTTGTATTTGAAATAATGCTAACTAAATCTACTGACTCTCTCTTTTTTTCTTTGCTGAAGTGTGGTTGGTCACTTATCCCTCTCCTCCTTCCTTGCAGCAACAAGTGCCAAAGAAGAGTTCAAAATGTTCAACTTGTTTGATTTCTTTCATTCTCCTTTATATAGACTTTGTTCCTTGCTTCTCATTGGTCCACATCATCTCCTTGTCTATTTGATCAACTTGCATCAGCAAAGGTTGTCTCCACTGCCTGTGAAGAAAAGAAATAATAAAATACTCAAATGCATTTGAACTTGGTACATTGCTTCTTCAAAATATTGTAGTTTTAGTTCAAGTGATCTGTCAAAAGATCATTTCGAAGGTTCTCTTGTTTGGTCTAGGTTCTTCCACATTGATGTGTTCTTTTCTTTGGCTGATAGGTGAAGTTTTTGTAAAAAACTTAGAGAGAAATTGTAGAGGAAAATATTCTTATTTTTCACACTTTCATACGTATAGGTACAGAGGTATTTATATACTTTCTAATCTAACAAAGTGATAAAGATAAATCTATTTAACTTTATCTTTAATCTAACAAAGTGATAAAGATAAATCTAT
>CANUEP010057727.1:0-11059 GCA_947857235.1 Jatropha podagrica | reverse complement strand
CCAAGGTGTGAAAAAGGCCATACAGTAGTACATGAGAGAAGGTATATGGATTTCTGTATGGTTGGGCTTATAATGGGTTTTAAAGTATTGGTACAAAGATATAATTTCTGGGGGCATAATTTCCTCAGAAATTCCTCTAGTTCTCTCATGTTAAAAGATAGTATTTAGAGGTATATAGGCTGGATTCGCCACGAATCAGATCTCTGAATATGAGATAACATTTAAGGAGGTGATTCTCTGAATATGTTATCGCATTTAAAGAGTGATGGTTTATAGGCCTGAAAGCCACGTACCATGAATACTGTATTAAAATCAACTTAGACTCAGGTTGAATTTCAATAGTGTTTAAACAGTAACATGAATTTGAATAGTATTTGTTTGTATACAGTAATTTTAATTTATACAGTATTTGTTTATAAACAGTACTTTTAATCTGCATAGTAAAAGTTTGTATGTTACTAATCGGGATCATGATCACAAATAATCTCTCTCAAAATTCTGAGAGTTTAACAAATGGTGCAGTAAGTTTGGAACACATCTTCAACCTCTCCCTAACCCTAGCTCTAACCAACTTGCAGTTCTCCATTCATCATGGCCGCCAGCCCCCCTAAAAACCCTAACCTAGAAAACCTAATAGCTGAACAAGGCGAACTTGACCACCCAATCACCCTTACTCTCCCACCTGTAACCGATCCCCAAGTAGCAGCAACCTTAGCTTAAGCTTACTCCTAATTTACCACTATCTTAAAGAGTATTTTGGAGAGCTCAACACCTAGAGGTGATCCCATCACGCCTCCGAAACCCACAGATTCACTCCTTTACGAAGGGAAGATTCACCCAACTTCGCCTAAACATCCAGCTGATTTTCTCTCTGATCGATACCAAGAAGCTAAGTCAAAACTTACCCATACCTGTGGCCAAGAGGTAAGCCACACTCAACTTTTAGATGAGGCGAACCTCAAGGATATAGTTAAGGAGATAGTGCGACAGTGTAAGGAATCAAAGGAGAATGGAGATTATGGCCTCCGCCAGGATTCACCCTTATCTCCCACCATACTGGCGGCAACCTTTCCAACCAAATTCAAACTTCCTACCTTTCAATCATATGATGGTTACACTTACCCCAATAGTCACTTGGCCACTTTTCGAACCATCATGTACCTGCAGACTAGCTCAAAAGACTTGATGTGTAAGGTCTTTTCGATCACCCTTAAATGTGCTGCATAGGAATGGTACCAAACACTCAAGACCGGGTCCATCCATTCCTTTTCACAGCTAGTCGCAGCAAAACCGAGCTAGGTTCATAACCTGCATCCCATCTAGAAAAATTTCATTTGACCTGGTAGATTTGAAAAGAAAAGAGGGAGAAACCTTACGCCAATATGTGGCTAGGTTTCAAAGGGTAGCCATGCAAGTGGAGAACTTGGACGATGAAGTAGCGGTCAGTGTAATGGCTAAGAATTGCAAATACAACAAGTTGTTCGAAAGTCTGAACATTGAACCACCTTCAACTTTTGCCGAGCTTATGGCGAGAGCTAACAAATACACTAAACTGGACAAAGCTTATGAGATTCAGCAATAGTGCAAGCCAACCAGAGAAGAAAGACATAAATCCAAGAGGCATTCGCCCATTGGAAGCAGGCGTTCGCCTAGGAGGAGGTCGCCTCTCCGGCCTACCAGAGCTAGCTACTCTATCCGAACCCCATACTCTAGAGGTTACATGTTTTGGAAGGATACTGAATTCACTCCAATAAATAGACCATGATCGCAAATTTTGGGGTGATCGGATCTCATGCACTTATCCCAAAAAGATGAGGGATGATGCGATGGGCCATAGGGATAGAAACAAGTATTGTGAGTTCCATAAAGATACGGGACATGAAACTGATGATTGTTGGTAGCTGAAAAAAGAAATTGAGCGCCTCATATAGAGGGGCGAATTGAAACAGTTTGTAGGGAAAAACAAGCAAGAGGAAAGACAATCAAGTAAGCATGATAAGGGGGTTCGGACCATAGGAACCATTCATACCATATTTGGTGGTTCGGCAGGAGGTGAAAGTAACTTAGCAAGAAAAAGGAAAGCTAGAGAGATATACTCTATCTTACCACCATAAAAATCTAGCCTTAGACAGCCCATTTCATTCTCTAAAAGTGATGGTGAGCAAATTCCAAAGCCACACAATGATGCATTAGTGATTGAGGGTATCTTAGAGAACTTTTTGGTGAAAATAATTTTAGTAGATGGTGGCAGTGTAGTCAACCTGATAACCATGGAAGTGTTTAAAGCTCTCAAACTAAACCCCTCAAAGTTAAAACTCATCCATACCCCCCTTGTTGGTTTAGCAGGTAAGCCGGTTTAGGTGGCAGGAGCGATAAACCTAGATATGGAACTCAGTGAAAAGGAATCTTCAAGGAAGCTTAAGCTAGAATTCATGGGGGCAGATCTCTGATTCCCCTACAATGCCATATTGGGAAGACCTGCTTTGTACGAACTAGAAACAGTAACAAGCATCAAGTACTTAACCATAAATTTTTACTCTAATAATGGCAAAGTGATGGCTGTGAGAGGTGATCAAAAAGCAGCCAGAGGGGCATATGTTGTAGCTTTGAAGGGTCTCCCACTAACCCTGCCAATCATGTGGATGCCAGAAGAGGAATAAGCCGAACTGCTAACATGAGATGTTTATGTGGATCTAAGACGGGGAGTGGTGACCCCTATTCAGCTTATTTCCACATAAATGGCTAAACTATACTCGACGATGGCTCCATACGGTATGAATGGTTAAATGAGAAGAGCAAACACACACAAAACCGATTAAATACAAGAATCGGTTAGTGTATTAAAGGCTTAACTGTTAAAGCACCCTCATTTCGATATCACAAGGAACAAAGGAGATTCAAGCCCCGAGCCAATAGACGAACTAATCACGTGGGAGATAGAGGAAGGGAAAATCATAAAGCTTGGAGCTGAATTACCAAGCGAAGTACAAGAAGGCATAAAAGTAGTCCTAAAGAATAATGCACACAGCTTTGCATGGTTTGCAGAGGATATAATCGGTATTGACACGAATATCATCTCTCATAGGCTCAGCACAGACCGTAGCGTCAAGCCCATTAAACAGAAGAAAAGAAACCATGGGTATGAAAGACAACAAGCCATAACAGCAAAAGTGGATAAACTGTTGAAGGCGGGATTCATAAGAGAGGTAGATTACCCAGAATGGCTGGCAAATGTGGTTCTGGTGCCCAAACCTAACAAAAAATAGAGACTATGTGTTGACTTCACAGATCTAAACAAAGTATGCCTAAAAAACTCCTACCCGTTGCCTAAAATCGACCAATTGGTGGATTCAATAGCTGGGTGTGAAGTATACAGCTTTATAGATGTGGTAGCAGGGTATCACCAGATAAGGATGAATGAGTTGGATGCAGAGAGGACTAGTTTTATCACAGATCGAGACACTTATTGTTACAAGGTTATGCCCTTTGGACTGAAAAATGCGGGTGCAACATACCAATGGCTGGTTAACAACATGTTTAAAGAACAAATTGGGCGAATAGTGGAAGTGTATGTCGATGATATGATAATGAAGAGCATCTGAGTTGCTGACCACCCTAAAAACCTACAAGAAGCATTCGGTATTTTGAATAAGTTCGGCATGAAACTCAACCTTGAGAAGTGCACTTTCGGGGTTAAAGAAGGAACATTCTTGGGCTTCATGATATCTCAAAAAGGAATAGAGGCGAACCCTGAGAAAATCAAGGTAATTATAGAGATGAAACCACCCGCCAATATACATGAAGTCTAGCAATAAATGGTCAAATAGCGGCCTTAGGGAGATTTATCTTCTGTTCGGCTAAAAGGTGCATGCCCTTTCATCAAACGTTGAAACAGTTGAGAGGGTTTAAATGGGACAGTCAATGCCAACTCACCTTCGACCAAATTAAAGAATTTCTATGCTCCACTTCGCTCCTGAGTAGGCCCAAGAAAGATGAGCCTTTATACTTGTACCTAGCAGCAACTGAGAGTTCAGTGGCTTTTGTACTGCTCAGGGAAGAAGATGGTGAGCAGTATCCTGTTTATTACGTGAGCAAAGTCTTAAGAGGGGCCGAACTCTAATATCCATGTGTAGAAAAGTTGGCCTTCACCGTCCTCACAATAGCAAATCGCCTATGCCATTATTTCCAATCACAAACCATTATTGTCCGAACATCCTTCCATTAAAAAAGGTCTTGCACCGACCCGAAACTTTAGGAAGATTAGTGGAATGGTCTATCAGACTAGCTGAGTTTGACATCATGTAAGAATCCCGCACGACGATGAAAGCATAGATACTGGCTGATTTTGTAGCTGAATTCTTTGGCGAAAGTCAAATGGAGAGTTTGAAATTTGTAACATCGAGCCTTGAAGGAGATATATGGAAGCTTCACACAGACAGGGCTTTGGGAAACCTAGGCGCAGCGATAGGAGTGGTCTTATAAGGACCAAAGAAAATAAAAGTGCAGCATGCAGTTCGCTTAGATTTTCCAACAACTAACAACGGGGCAGAATACGAAGGCTTGATAGTAGGACTAACACTAGCTTTGGAAGTATGACCTCCTATCCTCCACATCTTTTCAGGTTCACAGCTAGTAGTAAGTCAAATTAGTGGTACCTTCACAACCAAAGAGCCAAATTTGGTGAAATATCACTCCCAAGCCACATCCCTTCTAAAGAAAATCGAAGAAGATGGAAATACATGGAAGCTATTACAAATAGAAAGGGCGAGCAATAAGGAGGTGGATGCCATAGCTAAGGCTATATCAAGAGAAGAAGCTTTAGCAAAAGGGATCACAGGAGAGCAGTTGACCTCTCCAAGCTTTGAAAAATAAGAAGTTCTAGTTACCCAGAGTGATGATAACTGGATGCGCCCAATAATAGATTTTCTCTAAAAGGATGTTCAGCTAGAAGATAGGCGAGAGGCCATTAAGCTATGCCGAAAAGCAGTGAACTATACGCTAAACAAAAGAGAGCTCTATAGGAGATCAAAATCACATCCTTGGGCTAAGTGTGTAACCATAGAGGATGGTAATTACATTATAAGGGAGTTACATGAAGGAGTAGGGGGAGCTCATGAAGGCTCGGATGCTACAATTAGGAATATTATGCTCATAGGGTACTATTAGCCTATGATGAAAAGAGATGTTCGGCAGTACATTCACCATTGCAAGACGTGCCAAAAATATGATAGAGTTCCTAGGCAACCCTTATCAGAGCTGCAATCAATAACTTCAGCTTGGCCTTTTGCAGAGTGGGGAATCTTTATCTTGGGACCTTTCCCTACAACAACTGCTTAAAGAAAATTTATGGTAGTTACAGTTGATCACTTTTCTAAATGGGTAGAAGCAGAGACCCTCAGCATCATTACAACAACTCGGATCATCAACTTTTTCAGAAACAATGTCATCTTCTGATATGGGGTTCCCCACAGGATAGTTATTGCTAATGGGAAACAGTTCGATTTAGAAGCTTTCAAATCCTTTTGCCATGAGTGGCATATTAGTTTGCACTTGACATTAGTAGCCCACCCGCAAACTAACAGCCTAACTGAAGTCACCAACCGAACCATCCTACAAGGACTGAAGAAACGGCTAGATGGGGAAAAGGCTAACTAGGCAGACGAACTTAACAGTGTGTTGTGGGCATACAGGACCATACCCAAGCAAGCAACAGAACAAATGCCTTTTTCCTTGGTGTGCGGAATAGAAGCAATGATACCAGTGGAGATTGGACTACCTAGTAAAAGAACTAGAGAATGCAACAAATGATAGAACAACGAAAGCTTAAAAATTAGTCTAGACCTATCAGAAGAACTCAAAGAAAATGCAGCAGCCCGAATTGAGGCATATAAGCAAAGGATAAGGCTATACTTCAACAAAAAGGTCAGAGCCAGACAGTTCAAGGAAGGGGATGCAGTTTGGAGGAAGGTAGAGATCACTAAGGGTTCGACAGGAGTTGGGAAGCTCGGATAAAACTGGGAAGGCCCTTATGAAGTGGTAAAGCTAATAGGGGCAAGCACTTACAAACTAAGGAAAATAGGAGCAGCCGAACTTCCCCGAATGTGGAATAGTGACAACCTTAAGCGAGCAAAATAAATGCTCATTTGCTGTGTACTATGTAACAAGTTCTTCTTTAAATACTATACATAATAAAAATATGATAAGACCTCAAAGTTTTTTCACTTGATGCACCGATCCTTAAAAATTATGAAAGGACACGATGCATCAAGTTTTTCCTGAAGGATCTTACTTAAAATCTTCTCCTTATTCTCTATTTAACATTCAGCTGCAGGTTCGTCAAAGGCCTAACCGGCCCATAGACAGTCCATCCGCTTAGACATTTCTCCAGAGGCCAAAGCATCCCATTGATAGTCCATACACTTGGACATTTCTCTAGAGGCCTAAACGGCCCTAGTTCTCCGTCCAAAGGGATAGTTCGCTAAAGGCCCAAACAACCCAATTTCACTCTAATGGGATAGCTCACCAAAAAGGTAAGAACACCTAAAACATTCTCTAATCTAAAAAGAATGGTTCACCAATTACCTAAGAAGGTCCAAATTGTGATTACTTAGCAAAATATCAACACATAAAGGCAAAGGTCACTAGCTATGCATTACAAACATGTTTGCTAAATAGATACGTTTGCCAAAACATAATTGCAAAAACTTGTTCACCAAACATATTTAACTGCACAGATGCTAAGTAAATGGCTATATTAACAAACGATGCGTTTGGAAAAAGGTAAAAAAAATTAAACACACACAAAGAGTAGAAGATGCAACAAATGATATTTTATTAAGTTAAAATTTTTACAATTACAAAAAGCTCCTATACTACACTTACAAAAGCTATACCAAAATTTTTAAACACCATGCTCAAATGGAGCTAGCGAGCTAGCTCTTGAGGAGGGCTGCCCCTCTTCCTCATCACCTTCAGCGTCCTTTGGGCAAATCTCATTCACCCATTCCCAATCTGTATTTGGCTGCCTCGCCTTTAGCCCAACTAATATGTTCATTCACAAACTTAGGCAATCCCGAGCCAAGTCATCTTCTTGAGACTCCTCCCTCCGCCTCGGCTCCTCAAGCTCAGATTCTAACTCCTTTAGTCTCCCCTCTAGGTCTCTCACCTTCGCCTCTAGCCCGTTATTCGAGTTTAGCAGTCACCAGTTCTCTTCATGCAACTTCTCTAAGTCTAAATCGCGAGAGACTAGCTCAACTTTATGCTGCTCATCTTGGGCTTTCATAGATTCGGTTGCTTCCTTCAAAGTAGCTTCGATCTCATTGTATTTCACCTCTAAATTAACATTGGCAGACTTCAACAGTTACAACCGATCATACTGGAGAGTGGTGGTGTTAATAGATTGAAGGAGACACTGATTTATAAAATCAGTAGTCCCCCGATCATCACAGTGCTCGAAGAAGAGCCTATCAGCAGGAAAGAGGTAGGCCCGAGGCAAATCTCGGCTTGGACCATCATCCCTAACAGTGCAATTTGATCCATACCTATTGATGAAGTATGATCGAAGGTCCACAGCTTTAGGCCTCTGGGTTAGGAGAGGTCTTGAAGGGCGAGCAGAAGTAGAAGGAGTTGATTGGTGAGCTGAAGCAGAAGGAGTTTCTTCTCTTTCTCTTTTCTTTAAAGGCTCGGTAGTAGGGGCAGCAGTTGAAGGTTCAACCCCTGGCTCAACAGGTGGCTCAAATGAACTTAGTTCCATAATTGGCTTAGTAGGAGGAGGTACCTCCATAGGAGTGTCATGAGTGGCTCGCCGTCGCATAGTATCAGCGATCTTGGAAATTTTTTAACCTTTCGCCTTCTTAGGTGCCATACCTACACAAAACAAAGGAAAAAATTAAACTAAGTTAATATAATCATAAGCGAAAACTATTAAGGAATGAGGTATACCATGGTCAGAAGGATTTGGCCAAATGGGCCCACTAGGAGAGCGAAGAGGATAACTATCTGCTATCACCTTCCTCAAATCAAGAGATCCGATCCCCCTAGCTTTTATGGAATCAACTGCACTTTGATCATAAGTGGTACGGGGAGGAAGCAAAGAACGCTGAGGAGCGACAGACCAGCTGTTCGGAATATCGAACCCAATATCCAATTTTACCAAGAAAAATTTTGATTTCCAATTCTTCAAAGAAGATATCTTTGACTTCTTGGCAAAGATATTACAGTTCGCCTTCGCCTGAGGAAAATAATGGTCCTCCGACGGGCGATGGGAAAGGTGATATAACTCTCGAAGGGCGCTAGCTCTCAAGTCATTCCCATCTTCTTTAGCTAGAGCGATAATAGCGCAGAGGAACCTCAAACCATTCAGGTGGAGTTGGCTTATAGTCATCTAATAATCGTTAAGGTAAGATATTAAAGGCTCGGTTAAAGGTAGATGAACCCCCGAATGCAAATCCTCCTCATATAGCATAAGTAAGTCATCATCCATTGGAGAGTTAATCTGCATGTCTTCTGAAGGGCGAATCAACTTGTACTCAAAATGGATGTTATATGTGTAATAAATATCAAGTAACTCGCCCTCATCTATGTCCGCCACCCTAACATTCTCTTTTTTTCCCCCCTAACCTCCTCTTGACCAGAATCCGCATCCTCCTCCTGAGGCTCGCCCACAGGAGATTCAGAAGATTTGCCCTCATGGCGTCTAAAAGATTTGCCATCAGGGCGGCTAGAAGACTCGTCCATAGGATGTCCAAAAGACTTGCCCCCAAGGACCTCGACTACTACTTGAACATCCTTGCTACTAGACGAACTCATGATTTCGATCGAAGAAACAGAAGCAAACTAATAAAGGAAAAGGAAAGAAAATTTACTGAAACTAACAGCTCTTAGAGAGAGAAAGGAAATCTAGAGAGAGATGCTCTGACGAGAGGAGATGACAAAAGTAACAAATGAAAAGAAAGTGATCTTTATATAGCCCAGACAAGGCAAATGAAAAGACGCACCATTTAATGAAGTAACCTCTTGTAAGAAACTGAAACCTCGAGCTCCACAAAAGCAATAATGAGTCTCAAAATAAAATAAATAATAATAATAATAAATAATTAATTCAATTGGACATAAATGACCAAATAACTAAGGGGAGACTATTGTTAACATATAATAACATTTTATTATAACATGGCCCTAAATAGGAATCAAATTAGGACTTTAAATCTTAATCCAATTCCGACTATTCGGACTCCAATGTATATATATATATATTCAAATTTTACCCTAAAATCAGGATCACAATCACAAACAATCTCTCCTAAAATTCTAAGGGTTTAACAAGGGTGAATGGCTCAGATTTAAAGTTGGGCTTTAATTGGATAGAATATAACTAGGATCGAAATTATGTAACTGTATTAACAAGTAGCATCAAACCCTTAACCAAAGAAGGCTTGAATACCTCCATCCTTTCTATTTTGAGAGATGCAAGATTTTCTGATTTTGAAGATTCCCTTCTCAGTTCTATAGAGTCAAGTTTGTGCAATGGTCCAATCTCTTTTGATTGCTATCCAAATCTTACAGTCTCTTTGAGGGATCAAAACATTCTTGATAGTTTGGTTTTACAAATCAAAACTCATAACTACAAAATGCTTCCTAGTTCTATTCCCATTGCATTGATTTTTAAAATTCATTATAAAACCATGATGATAGCATTCGCATCTAATGCTTTAGTTCCCTGCAAAAAAGGAGAAACCTTACTCTTACAAACAGATTTCTCAAAAGCAAACACTGTGATCCCAAGATCCACCAAATGGAAAGATATTGATCTCCAAAAAGAATGGACCCTAGAAGGAATCAGCAAGCCCACCATCGAGCCAATTCGAAGCCCATACACCAATCTCAAACAAATTACCTAGTATCCTGATGGAAAGATTAGTTTATCTTTTGATAGAAGGTCTACGAGCTCCAATGAAACTGATACTACTGATAGGGCCTCAAAATTACCTTCAGTCATTTATGCCCCGTACCATGGTCCACAACCATCCAAACACTCAGTCTCAACTCCTCCAGTATTCTACCCCACATATCTACCTCTGCAACCACATAGGCACTCCATTTCAGAGATTCACCAAAGCCAACCATCAGACATAGCTGAAGGACCCGAAACCAACCTCCAAATGATAAACTACCAAATTACCATTCCTAAACTAGTCTGTACCATTCCAGTAGAAAGACCTCAATCTTCTCCTCCTTCTCCTACCTTTTCTGCAGTGGCTAATAATATCGATGCTGAACTCAATGTTTTAATGAAAGATTTTGATATTAATAAAAGATATTTGCATAATGATTTTTATTCACCTCAAAATGCATAAAAAAGAGTTTGATTTTTTAGAAATTTCCTTGAACAAAGGCATCAAATCCAAGAAAACATTATGATTTCATGAAGCAGAATCTTGTCAACATATTTTTTTTCAAACTCTGAGAACAATATTGAATACCCTTTCAAGTCCATTCAAGTCAATTCCACCCCTATGACAACCACTTGGGTCACTTTAGATGGTCAAATCGAATTTGTTCATCCCCCTCTTAGGAGAATAGAATTTCATGTTCCCCATTACAAAGATGCTATTGTTGCTGCAACTTTCAAAAATGGAGATTCTAATACATCCAAGGAAGTCCAAAATCTATTTGAACAAAATAATTTTACAAATAATCATTTGCATACTATAAGAGAGCAGCTTAATAGGGTAGAACAAAATCTCAACCATCCTACTGTCATTTCTCAAACAACCCCAACTTTTGTCCTAAGGGAATAGAAAAATCAAAGTCATCTTTTCAAACCTCATGAGATGATGAATAGCAGTAGAGTTCAGTTCCAAACTATGTCAACTCAAAATGAATTTATGGAAGCAATTAGAAGGAACCTACAAAATCTTCCCAACCTTGACACTCTTGTATCTCAAAGAGTAATTCCAGATACTCCTTCTCCCCCAACTCCTCCTTGTCCAATTAAGACCTATCCATCTTAGGAAGCTAACTCTAGTCAAATGAATATCATCGATGACCTTGATCAGGT
>CANUEP010057605.1:0-25831 GCA_947857235.1 Jatropha podagrica | reverse complement strand
ATAACACAATTGTTTTCAAAACATACTTAAAAATAAAAAATTTATTTTTTTTTTTAAAAATTACAAACAAATTTCAAACCTGCCAAAAAAAAAAAAAAAAAATCCAAAAAAAAAAAAAAAAAAAAAAAAAAAAAAAAAACAATGAATACTCCATATAAAATGCAAAAATCATTAACTCCATACAAGATAATGATAAAATACAAACAACAGTAGAAATATAAATAACACAAATATAAACCAAGATAGACATAGATCTATAATTTATTTGACAAAAAAATAAAAAATTGCAATAAAACTAAATATTTAAGGAGAGACTATCACAAGAGACAAGAATTAGCCCATTCTCGTATCTGTATACTTGATTTTTATGTTTCAACGAAGAAAAGAGAACAAAATTTTAATGGAGAAAGGGGAGAGAGAGAGAGGGGCGGTGATTTTGTAATTAATTTTTTATTACAACTTCCTCTATCGCTTTAACAAATGATTTGTGATTTTGATTTCATTTTTGCAATTTTTTCTGTTTCTTTGTATAAATACATGAGTTTGGTTTGTAAGGGGTATATTAGGGAATCAATTTTTTTCTTTCTCCTCTGACCACAATTCGTTTTGTTGACTTCTTCAATAAAATGACTAAAATTGGACGGAGAGATACTTTAATTGAACGACAATAAACTATAGGGATAAAATCATGTAATAATTAACATATTAGACAAACTAGTTAATTATGCCAAAACATAGGGACAAAATTGTATTCTTTCCAAAAGAAAAATAAGAAAGCAAAACTCTCTCTCGTCCTCTCTCTTCTTCGCTTGCATCGACTCTGTCTCCTCTCTCCCTTCTATTTTCGGCAGTTAGTCGATGAAAACAAACTACAACTGGCTACTTTCATGATGATGGTTGATAGGTCATATTTTATAGTATTTTTAACTTAGTTTTATTAGTATTTTTAATTATTTTGATTAGTTTTTCACTTAGATTTATTTATATTTTTAATTAAGTTTTTGTGATTCTTGATAAGCTTGATTTGAAGGGTTTTTAGCAGAAAAATAGATAAAAATCGCATCAAAGAAGGTTGGGGCTGAAAATTGGACGTTTAAAGCTTAACATGGCCAAGTCAGGGAAGTACATGGGCAGGCCATGCAATGCCACGGCCATGGCACTTACTGAAAAATCAACTAGGCTGAATTTATTTATTCAACCCGTGTAAATCTGAGATATGGGCATGGCCTATGCATGGGCTGCATGAAAATAATAAAAGGACTCATCTTAAGTATTGCTCAAGCCCAACCTGATGAAAAAAGACTCATAAACATCAATGAATCGAATTCAAATCAGTTTCTTACTCGGATTCGAAGACACCCTATGAAGTCTATATAAAGAGATATCACAACAGCAATAAGAGGCATCAATTAGATCATCGAATTTTAGATCTTAGACCTTTGTTTCATACTTTCTTAGTTTTTCTCTCTTTGTAAGATTTTAAGCAATCAAGTTGTGTAAAGAATCAAGGGAGTCATTTACGCTATTGTTTGACTAGTTTTTATCTTTAAACTCTTAATCTTGTTTTATTTCCATTTATTTTTATTATTTATGGAATTATTTTCAGATTTTATTGAGTTTTATTTAATTACTATGTCGAACTAAACTCTCATACTAGCGATTTGATGTAGCTTAGTGCCCGGTTGATTGTTGGTGTGTTATTATAAAATATGCGAAATTCGGACAAACTAAATCACCAATAAAATGCTATCAAATTTTGATAGAAAAGGGGAAAAAAGATTTATTAAAAAATTAATTATTTTACAAAATAAAAAATTTTAGTATTAAATCAAAAATAAATTATGAAAGGATAAATTAGTTAAATACATACAAAAATTTATTTGCATTTGATGAAATTTTGCTTGGATTTTTATTATAAAACTTTATTTTATCTATTTGGAGGAAATAAATAAATATAAGTATAAATATTGTACAACTTATTTATGCTTATTTGGTAAAATAAATAAATTAATTTATTTGCATTTGCTTTAGGTAGATAAGTTAAATATTTGCAATAATGGAATTTTGAAAGAGGTTTCTAAATTCAATTTGAGAAATAAGATATGTTTTTTAATAAAGAAAGTAAAGTTTAACCAAATGATTTTATTAAATGGGTTTAAGAAAATATAATATTTTCTTTTAGTTATTAAAGTAAATAATAGATTTCACTATGTATTAAAAGAAATATGAATTTTGAATGTCTCAATGAGATACAATTTTGTAATGTATTTCAAGATCATTTTATTATACAATTTTATTATTTTTATAAAAGATTATTTCGTCTAGGGATGGAAGCGAGACAAGTATTATAAGGTACTCATTCTGCTTCGATTTATTAATAAAGATATTAATAGTTATAAATGTGTTTTAGATGGATACGAGTAGTAAATTATTAGCCGCAACAGACACGGGAATATTTTTTAAATAAATTCGGATTTGAATAGTTTAAAATGTGTAGATACTATATTCATTTAAGAGGTATTTTAAACAAGTTCGAGATGGATATATGTAATAAAATTTTAAATGGGTTCAAATATATATACTTAATGGTTTTTAAACATATTTGAAATGGATATGAGTAATAAAATTTTAAATGGATACAGCCACAAGTAGTTCAAAAGTCATGGATACCTACTATGCTTCCATCCCTAATTCTATTTTTTAATATTGCTCCATACATCATCGGATTCTAACACTAGTGTTTTAAACAGTTATTTATAATTTAATAGCAACAACTATTAAAATTTTACCAAATACGAATAATAATCAGCTAACCGTTATTTATGGTTTGCCACCATCTATCTATGAGTTATCAACTAGTATGCTTAAGAGCATTTTCAATGCAACCATGAATTATAGCCGATGTGACTTAATAAATAAAAGTTATAGATGGTGATGTTGCTGAATGTGTAATTGTAGATATTGGGTTTCAAAAATGGCTCTCCAATGCATGAAAAAGAAATTAGTTTTAGTGTAAGAAGAAATTTGACCATGAATAAAAGAGAAAATATAAAGAAAAAGAAAAAAAAATAAATAGAAAAAAAGAACAAAAAGTGGAGTCACTCTGTCTAGTAGACTCTTTGAAAAAGAGAGAGTGTGATGAATAATGGCCTAATGCACTAAATCACCCTCAAACTTGAGTGTGATTGCAATTTCACCCCGTATTGATTTTTGTGTTAATTTTACCCTAATTATGACATTTTGATGCAATTTCACCTCGTATTGACTTTGTAATGTTAAATTAAGTTAAATTAAATTAATCAAAATAAAATTAAATCTTATACAAACTTTTGATAAAAAAAATTAATAGTTCTATTTTAGAATAAGCAATTTGAGTTTGAAAATGTAAAAATTAAAAGAAATTATGAAATTCAAAATGTAAAAAATTCACTAATTTATTTTATTTTACTTTATTATACTTTTACGCTTAAATTTTTTTGCAATTTTCTAATTTTATTATATTAAGATTTAATTAAATAGAATTTAATAGTTTGGCTAATATATTTGTTAGAAAAAGAAAAACATAAACAAGGATAAAATAATATATTTTAAATGTTATTTTTATTCTTTGAACATGATAAATATTATTTTTATTTATTATTGTGTAATTTATCATGTCATTACTACCTACTTGATTCTTAATAAATAAAAAAAATATTTTTTTGACTATTGAAATAGGTAAGTATGTTAAAAATTATAAAATGAAAGTTGTATTTTTTATTTCGAATTTTTCTTGCGTTGTCCTTGTTTAAATGTCATATTTTTCCTTTAATTTTTATAATATTAAACTCAAATTATTTACTTTGACACGGAGTTATCAATTTTTTTAAAAATCAAAAGTCGGTATAAAATTTTATTTTATTTTCATAAATTTGATTTAACTTAATTTAATATTACAAATCCAAAACTTAATTTAACTTAATTTTGACTTAAAGTATTATTGCAACAAAATGTCATAATTAGACTAAAATTGACACAAAGGTCAATATGGGGTGAAATTGCAACTTCACTCAAAGTTGAGGGTGATTTAGTGCATTAGACCATGAATAATATTTATTTTTTAAGAAATTTTTAGATAAATTCTGTCTATCACGTCAATTATAGACTCGTTCAATTCAACAAAATATAATCACATTAATATTTTGCTTTTTTTTATATATCAGTAACTTTTGCTTTTATATATATATATATATATATATATATATATATATATCATTAACTCCTAAATCAATGAAACTATTTTTTTTATCTTTAACAAAAAAAAAAAAAAAAATTTACACATAAAACACAAATTTTATTAATTGAGTCTATAACTGACATGTAAACCAAGTCTCCTAAGAATTTTCCTTTTTTTTTTTTTTACAAATCAGACTGACTTAGACAATATTTTTATTTTTAATATTTAATTTTTCAGACGTGTTAAATAAATTAAAGCAAGTATGCTCTTAGGTTTTAAAACTCCGATCTGTGGTTGCACGGATGCAAGAGAAACTATGGCCCAGCAAAACAAGTCGGCGCAGTCTTCCAACGGAGCCAATTTTCGCCTCTATGACTAATTGCCGCCCATATAACACGGCACTGCCTCATTTCCCGTTTTATTTTAGCTCAAGTTGTCTTGTAGTCGAAGAAAAATAAGAAACCAAAACGAAAATGGCAGACTCATCACCGTCGGCACCAAAATCCGATTTGGAGACGGAAGAATTGCTGGATCGAATGCTTACTCGATTAGCTTTATGTGACGACTCGAAACTTGAAGTGCTGCTCTCCAAGCTTCTCCCTCTCACTCTCTCCTCTCTCTCTTCCCAGTCCACTGCTGTTCGTAACAAGGCAAAACCTATGTCACTCACTTTTTTCTGTTTGGTTCTTAATTTACGGCTTTTTGGAACTTTATAAGTGAATTTGCTTGTTAATTGATTTAATTTTGGTGAGGTTTTATTATTTTAAAGAACTGTTAATGTAGGTTTAATAATTTTGAATGTATTGTTAAGCACCGACTGATTCTAATCAGCGTCAATATCTTATAGGGGCAAGGTTTATGTGCAATTTCAATTGTAAATTGTGTTGAAATTAAAGAAATAGAAAACTGGAGATAACAATAAATGAAATAAGGGAGACAAAGGAGTGTAGCCTAGATATGTTGAGTTAGTATTTACTTAGCTAGTATTTCAAGAGATTGACTTTGTTATTTCAATTAATTGCAAAGATAGTAGTTTTGCATTTTTGTCATTGCCATATAACCAAAAAAGTGAAATAACATTCTTGGGAAATTGGTTTTGTAATGCAATTCAAGGAGTTGATGTTTGTTCGACCTAAAACTTTTGGGGGAAGTGTTGTACAAGGGAGAATGACAGAACCAATGAAAAAACAAAAAGATAATGTTTTATGTAAATATATGACACATCTGATAAATAATACTCTTGTCTGTGCATGCACATGTGCTTGTATTGCTTAATAAGTCGAGGAGGTTTTCTAATTTTTAGATTGCTGGAAGTCTGCAAAATAAAAAAATGGTGTCTGAATTATTTATATAAGTTTTCCAAGTTGAATTGGTAAACTTTTTGTTGCCTATAAATGTTTAAAGGAACATCAGAACTGGTATTTTTCTTATGTTCTCGTCATGGGTAATTTTCTCCTCTACTTCAAATGGAGTACTTTCGCACAATATCTAGGATTGTATTGTTCTTTTAATATTTGCATCTGTTGAATTTCTAGTATAAAAAATGAAGTCAAACTATAAGGTTCCCAGTTCACTGTTTTGGTTTGTTCTAGCAGGTTCTTGAAATTTTGAGTCATGTCAACAAGCGAGTGAAACACCAGTCTGATATTGGCTTGCCATTGTTGGAGTTATGGAAATTGTATTCGGAAGCTAATTCTGCTCCAATGGTTAAAAACTTTTGCATTGTGTATATTGAGATGGCATTTGAACGTGCAAATGCAAAGGTAGCACTTGTAACTAGTCTGAAAATTTGTTCTTGTTTTCGAGTGGAAGTAGTCTTGCAATTTGAAACCTTCTGGTAATTAATGCTTGACTATGTTATAGGAAAAAGAAAACATGGCACCTTTGCTTGTATCTAACATTTCCAAACTTCCTCATCAACATCAAGAGATTATTATGAGGATTGCTACTAAGGTATGTTTAGCTTTATATCTGCTTTTTGAATAAAAATTGGTGTTTGTTAACAAGTCTTGCAATTAGCGTTTACTTATATGGAGAATTTTGTGAACCACTTTTTAACTCATGAGGAAAATTTTTTGAACCTCTTCTTCAGTCACATAGAAACCTCAAAATTGTCATTCTTCAATTGCATGAAGCATAGGAGACCTTTTTCATTTTCTATTGTGGATCCTTCATTTTAATAAGCAATGTTTAATAGAAGGTATTGTTATTTTAATAAGTTCTTCCCTTTTTGTTTTTGTTTTAATTAGGAGGATATCTTATTACCATTTTAGTAATGATTATTACCTCTGTTCCATTAATTTGACACTTTTTTTACTTTTTCTTGTTCCACTTAGATGACACATTCAGAAAATCAAGGTAATATTAACTGTTTTATCCCATCTTTACCTTTATCTAGATATCTCCACCAAACATTGTATCTCTTAAGAATTAATTAAAGGTTAATTTAATCAGTTAGTCTTATTTTTCTAGAATTGAGGTGGTTCAATTATTTTCTTAATTTTTATGAAAAGTCAAACCGTTGAATTAACGGAACGGAGGTAGTAATTTTCTTCCTTGCATTTTTAATTTTTCTTTGATCTTCAAAAAGATCAAGTAAAAAAAAAAGATATTAATTTTGTTAATAAATGGAATTCTCTATCCACTTGGAAATTGTTTTAGAATGCTTTCATGTGGTTGTTTGTGTTTGTGAACTTTGCTTTGTTTCAGGTGATCGGTGAATGTCATGCTGATCAAATTGACAAAGAGGTAGCCACAAAATATCGGCTAGCAAATGGTTCTCAGGATAGAGAATTATTCATTGAATTCTGCCTTCATTTGATGTTATATCAGCAGCCATCCCAAGGGTCTCTAACTTAGTTCTTCTTGATAGCTGTAAAATCATTTAACTGTACTGAAAATTTCCTCACAAACTGATCATTTTGCTGCAGCGGAGGATGTCCACCTGGGCTGTCAATTGCTCAAAGCCATCGTGTTACCGGAAAGCAACCTTTGAATACTGATGAGCTCCTTATGAGAAAGGTGAAAAAACTGAATACTGTCCAGTAGTGGTGAAATGGTTCTTTTCTTTGTTTACTTATAGTTACACTCTATTCTTTTGGCTTTTATGAGCAGTTGGGTGTTTTAAATGTCATTGAAGCTATGGAGCTCGATGCAGAACTTGTTTATCCTTTGTATCTGGCTGCCAGTGCTGATTGGTATAAATAAAATTTTTTTCTGTAACTTAAAAACAATAGTTCGCTTTTGTCCCTTCAATATTCTGGAATTAATTTGAAATTTGGACTACTTTTCGTTCTTGGGTGATTTGTTTTTTCAAGTCAAGAGACTGTGACCAAGAGGGGGGAGGAGCTTCTGAAGAAGAAGGCATCTACTGCTAATTTAGATGATCCAAAGTTGATGAAAAAATTCTTTTTGCTGTTTAATGGTATGGCTTTAATTTCTCTTAATTAACTTTGTTAAATGTTTGAATTTGTTATGCAATTCCTCATATTGAATAAAAAGTTAATTTGCAGCAGGCTTTAATGTTATTATTGATTTGTAACTGGCGATGTGTTTGAGTACTCTTTTTATGAGGTGGGTGTCTGGATTTTCATCGTTTTCTACTCCTGCTGTTTGTGTGTAACATGAACTTGTGCATCTCTCTGATTTTCTTTAGTAGAAAAGAAAAAGAGGAAGTCATATCTGAAAAAAAATAAGTTTTGGTTTACAATTTAGCTTGACAAGGATTGTTTGACTTGGATTATAGTGACTGTTTTCCTTGGTATGATGTTAATGCTTGAGACTTGTATGTCATTGGCCGAATATCATATAAAAATACAATCTCAAAGTGACAAGGGGGCACCCTCTGTATCATGTTGAATCTTTTAACTGACTGATGTATACTTTGAGCAGGTAATACTGGAGCTGAAAATGTTCCTCCAGAATCTAGAATCTCTCCTGCAAGCATTGCTTTGAAAGTAAAGTTGGTGTCTATATTTTGCCGATCCATTACAGCAGCAAACAGCTTCCCGGCAACTCTGCAATGTATATTCAGCTGCATATATGGTAATAAATTTGTCATTTTAATTTTGTCTCAAAGGTACTGATTCTAAAATTAGTATAGTTGCCTACCCCTCAGGTGGACTGTAGATGACCCTCTATAATAACTCGTTTTTATGTGGGATACACTGTCATTTCTTTCATGATGAAACATTTTTTCCACCCAGTGATATTCTTCTCATGTTTATGCTCCTAAAGAGAGAGGATTAAATAGCCAGAGAAAATAAAGAAAAATTAAACAGCTATGGAAATAGTGCTTGCCAGTTGTGCCTAAAATCAGCAAAAGATACCAGTTGAAAGCAACTGATGCCAAAGCCCATATAGAGACCAAGTATAATTTTTAACCTGCAACAATCACACTGGTGGTTTTTGGTTCCTTGATGTCATGGAACTCTGTAAGCAAATATTCAAAACAACTGCAAATATAGCATGATGGACCGACCTTTTCTGTTCCCTCTTTTCTTAACTAAGTTTCTCATTTAATTTGCAAATATCCCTCTCGCATCCATGTTTCCCAAAAAAGCCAGACAATAATATCAATAAAAAGGATGATATTGCTGTTTTAATATCATATAGCTCATATAAATGCACCTTGTGATTCTTTTAGACTCTTGGTTTATGGTTATGCATGCTATCTTTCATTTTGTTGTTTCATGCCAAGGTATCATTACTAATTTGCACTGCTGATTTTTTCCTTTGTCTATTGAATTCCTGAATGCTTCAGGAACTGGCACCACTTCAAGGTTGAGGCAGTTGGGAATGGAATTCACTGTATGGGTGTTTAAACACGTAAGGACTTTTTCACTTGGTTTGGATCTGTATTTCATTTTTCTGTAGTTGTAAAAACCCTTGACCTTTTTTTCTGGAATTAAAAAATTGGGCAGACAGTAAGCTTAGGTATCAACCCTCACCCTCCATGAAAACAAAAGGTTATTTTTTCTTTAGGGACCTTCACAAATGAAAGAAGAACAAACATAAAGTGATTCCATATAAATGCTAAAGTATATGACATGCTTTGTTAAAATCCTTTCCATTA
Organism: Jatropha podagrica; assembly: GCA_947857235.1. Taxonomy (NCBI): domain Eukaryota; kingdom Viridiplantae; phylum Streptophyta; class Magnoliopsida; order Malpighiales; family Euphorbiaceae; genus Jatropha; species Jatropha podagrica. The sequence goes on along the minus strand of CANUEP010057605.1, from coordinate 16,541 downwards.
TTTTCTTTAAAACATCTAGCTTATGTAATTGTTGCCAGGTAGGTACCTTAGACACGGAGAAATATCAACACATTCGCTTCAAGTTTTCTTATAGTTTTCTTGATCTCTATTAAACCAATTATTCGTGTTATCACATGGAAAGGAATTTGTTACTACGTTTATCATGGGCTTTTGTTGCAAAACCTAGCAACAAGGACTATCCAGATAACCAATTTACTAAAATTCAAATTATCCGCTATGTGCTTAGTTTGTTGTGATAAAATATGGTTTTTCAGCTTCTATGTAGGCTTACTCTGGAGGGGTTGAGGGGTGTCTTTGAATTCAAACTTGATTGGAGAGCATTACTTTTCCAGCCTTTTTTTTGTTTTTTGTTTTTTTTTTTCTTTTTGTTTTGTTTTGTTTTCCGTAGATGTTTCTTTGAGTTATTTTGTAGGCTTACTTGTTCTTCATTGTTTATACTCATTTCTTGCTCTCCTAGTAAAGTTTTTGTTTATAAGTAGATAATTAAAATGGAATATGCTTTTACAAAATCAACTGTGCTAGCCTAATAATGAGAGTCAATTATGAGACATTTTATCTTTGCACCAAACTTATTTAAGGGAATTCAAGACCTAATAAACTCTGAAAATTATGCTTATTAAAATGTATGTTAAACTATATCAAATTTAAAATTCCTAAGTAGAAAATCTCTAAGTTTATTAGGTCAATTGAAAATAATAACTTGCTAAATCAAATTAGGAAAATATCAATCTTAATGTACACAGATTTATTCATTACAAATATCAATCCTAATAGATACAAATTTCTAATATTCTTAGGTAGGAAGGCTTCAAAGCTAAAGTGAATCCGTTTGTGATGATAAAAACCTAATAATAAGGGTCAATTAGGGTTTTTTTTTTTTTTTATATAGGTAAAACATGTTATAGAATAGGGACTCAAAACCCAATTTGATTTTAAAACCAAGCTTACTCAATACATCTTAATGTAATGCAACTACGATCTTCCCAATAATATATCTTCTGAATAATAAAATTTAATTTATCAAAATCATCATTTATATAAAAATTTTTGCAATATCCTATCTCCAATCTTAATCATTTTTCTTTGTTCTGAAAACTTGAGCTTGAGCCTTGAAATACCAAAATAGCAAAAACACTATAATCTTGAATGGCGTTGAACTAGAAGCTTGAACTTGATAGGATTGTCATGCTCTTTGGTCAAATCCAACGTATCAAATGTATACTGTTGAATAGAGTTATGAACAATTATACCAAGTTCCAAAATGGACTTCTATTTTATGATTTTTTAGCAATCCTATGAAATGTCTTTGGATGCCTAAGTGGGCATGGCTGGTTCTGTGAACTGGCAATCCCAGTTCACCAAATGGTGGTCCAAGGCCTTCAGCAACTGGAACCAGGAGCAGTGTGGAACCAGCTGGTTTTGGGCTGGTTAAGGTTCCCTTTGTCCTGGGCTGTTTCTGGTCTGAACTGGCCTGGTGGCCATGCCTAATAGTTACACCTGAAATATTGCATAAAAGAGTGAGCAAAAAAATCTTGTGGTGGTTTTGCTAATCTTGGAGGCACACTTTACCCGGAATAAAATAATATATTTGGCTGTTGAGAAATGCTAGAATCTTAGAGGATTAAGTTTTGACTTCGTAGATAACCGCAGGCTATTATGATATATTTTTCTTCTTATTTGGTCCTCCTTTTTGTTGTAGATGTCTATCATCTTTTTAGGGCTTTATCCTACTTGCTATTATTATCCTTAGTTTTTCTTACTCATACATTCTTTATTCCTCTAAATGGAAGGGAACTTTGAAAAAATTGACTTAAAAATGTGATTTGTTTCGGCGTACACTTTGATTCTTTGTCCCAAATATATTTTTAGTACTTGAGGTATTTCAATATTTTGTTTCAAAATTACAAAAAAAATAGTCCAAAATGATGCAAATTGGATAACCCTCAAGTAGCACAATCTTTTTAAACATCAGGTTTCCAAGACCTGATCCTCTTCAGTCTTTGGTTTGCACACCACCTCTTTGACAAACTTAAGAGAGTTTAGGAGAAAATGATGTGTTTTTTCTTGGTGGAGAATTCCACTTATATACTATTTACAAGCTGATTTTCAGCCCCTAAAATAGCTATATACATATCTGTTTACATTTTAATCAAGGAAAGAATAAAATATTTACTAAAGAAAATCTATAGGCTTTAAATGACCAGCTAGAGGTCTAAAATCATACAAAATAAAATCTGCCACAAAATCAGCAATACTTAGAAGCAGATTCTTCTAAATCAACAATTATTTAATAGCAGATTCTTCTAACATCTCCACTCAAATTGATGCTGGCAAGTCTACAAGCATCAATTTGTTAATAGAGGAAATTATGGCGCTAACGTGTTAGGGATTTGGTGAAGATATCAGCGAGTTGTAGAGTGGTGGAAATATGTGACAGGGTTATAACTTGGCGGTCATAGGCCTCTTGAATAGAATGACAGTCAACTTCTATGTGCTTAATGCGTTCATGGAAAACAGGGTTGACTGCAATTTGTATGTCACTAGTGTTATTAGCATGTAATGGAGTTGGTTGATTTTGTGAAAATCTAAGTTCTGCAAGAAGACCGCGTAGCCAAATGATCTCAGAACATGCAGTGGACATTGCACAATATTCTGCCTTCGTGGATGACTTAGATACATGGTTCTGTTTCTTGCATTTCCAAGCTAAGAGCATCATCAAGAAACATGCACTAGCCAGTAGTAGATTTCCTGGTGTCTGGACAACCTGCCCAATCAGCATCACTAGAGGCTTTTAGTTGAAGAGAAGAACCAGTAGGAAAAAGTAGACGATGGGTAGGTGTGCGAAGAAGGTATTGAATGATGCGTTGAACTGCAGATAGATGGTGATGTCGAGGAGACTGTATGAACTTGCTAACAATGTGTACCGCATAACAGATATCTGGCCAGGTGATAGTTAAATAAATAAGATTGCCAGGTGATAGTTAAATAAATAAGATTACCAACCAGCAAATACGTTCGATGGAATAATTTCTTAGATGTATTACCACATCCCCAAGGATTAGGCCACCATTTCCTATATAAAGTAGGATCTTGAATTACTTCAATATTTTACATTCAATTCCATTTTAGTTTCTATTGAAGAAGCACCTGCGAGTCCAGCCATTTGAACTAGGTCCTGAGCGTACTTCTGTTGGTTTAAGAAAAGATCTTGTGGTTGATGATATACTTCTAATCCCAAGAAGTTAGTGACCTGACCAAGATCTTTTATATGGAAAGTGGAGTGCAACAATTTTTGAAGATTAGAGATAGCCTCTAGATTAGAATTAGTAATTACTATATTATCCACATAAACAAGGAGAACAACAATGCCTTTAGATGTCTGTTGGAAAAACAAAGAGGAGTCATATTGACTCTAAGTAAAAGAAGACCCAAGGAGAGTGCATCGAGATTTTTCAAACTAGACGCGTGGGGCTTGCTTCAAGCCATATAAAGAGCATTTTAGCTTGCAAATGTCATTAGGAGAGGTAGTAGGCATATTGTGGGAAAGTCTTATGTAAACCTCTTCCTTGAGATCTCCATGTAGGAACGTTCTTGACATCCATTTGAAATAAAGTCCATGATTGAGATGTAACAAGTGTTAGAAGGATTGCCACCGGTGCAAAGGTTTCTTCATAGTCTAGGCCATACTCTAGCTTATTTCCATGAACCACCAATCTAGTCTTATAACAATCTATAGATCCATCAAAGCAAAGTTTGATAGAAAACTCAAAGTTTTATACAACTCCTAAGTCTGATTTTCCTCAAGTGCAAGAAGTTCTGTTCCAATAGCTTTCCGTCAACGATCATGCTCCATAGCCTGCTTGTAAGATGAAGGAATAGAAATAGAAGACAAGGTGGCTGTTAAGGCTGCTGGGTTTGAGAAACCATACCTATTTGGAGGTTTTCTAAGCCGTGTACTGTGTCTAAGAGTGGCGAGTGCAATTGTTGTGGCAGAATTAGTAGCAGGAGTAGATGCTTGTGGGGGCTCTAGAGTTGTAGACGACTGATCAGTTGTGGCAAAGATACATCTTTGATGCGTCAAAAGTTGTTTAGAAGTTGTAGAATCTGCAAAAGAGTTAGTAAATAAAGGTAGTACACAAAATGAAGGAGAAAGGGAACCTTGATGAGAGAGAAAAAAATATTGATTTTCTGAAAAAAATCACATTTCTAGAAATCCGAGTACGACCCAGATTGGGATCATAACAAAGATAACCTTTTTGACGTACTGAATAGCCTAGAAAAGCACATTTAATAAATTGAGTCGTGAGCTTTGTGCGTTCATGTGTAGGAAGATGAACATAACATACATAACTAAATATATGCGGGTGAGAATAGTTAGGAGCATAGCCAAACAAACGGGTGAAAGGAGAGACATTGTTTAATGAGGGAGAAGGCAATCTATTAATGAGGTGGACAGCAGTGGAGAGAGCTTTACACCAAAACTGAGTGGGTAATGATGATTCCAAAAGAAGGGTATGGACAACATCAAGAAGGTGTAGTTTTTTCTTTCAGCTATCCCATTTTGTTGTAAAGTTGAGGGACAAGATTTTTGAGAAATTATTCCGTTAGCGTGAAGGAATTCTTGAAATAAATGAGACATATACTTGCCACCATTGTCAAAATGAAGGATTTTGATTTTTGCAGAAAATTGAGTCTGAATATATGCATAAAAGAGTTAAAACACAAAAAATACTTCAGCTTTAGAATGCAAAAAATAAATCCAAGTGAAACGATTATAGTCGTCAATAAAAGTAACAAAATACTTGTAATTTGCATAAGAGATAATGGGTGCTATACCCCACAAATCACTATATATTATTGCAAAAGGTTGGACTATTTTAGGTGTGTGAGTAGGAAAAGGCAAAGTTTTAATTTAAAAGTTTACAAGAATTGTAATTAAATTGGATAGTACTAAGAAAAGGTAACTTTTTATTCCCAAGCAAATTAGAATTAAGCAAATCATGGAGAACATTAGAATTTGGATGACCAAGTCGTTTATGCCATGTTAGGTAATCAACATGTGCAAAATTACATGAGACAAAATGAGACGTCAAACATGAAGACAAAGGAAACTCAAGAGGAAAAACACGTCCTACTTTAGGGCCCCCTTATCTTTCCTGATTGCTGATCTTGCACAACACATCCAGATTTAGAAAATTTCGCAGTACAATTATTTTCAACCAATTGATCAACTGAAACAAGGTTAGTGGCAAGGCTAGGAGAGACAAAAACATTAGTTAAAGAGGAAGAAATATCACCAGTAGCTATTATGGGTAAATGATTACCATCGACAATATGAATCTTAAGATCTCCAGAATATTTGTTTACATGGGTCAGTAATTGAGCATTATTGGTCATATGATTGGATGCCCCAGAATCACAATACCAAGTGGATGATGTTAAAAAAGGTTTACCTAGAAGTCCTAGAGTAGAAAAAGCAGAAAAAATCATTTGTTGGATCATTTAAGGTGTCACAGTTTGAACAGGAGTAGGAGCACTTTGTGTAGGGGTTGCTACATCCACAGAACCACTAGCACTAAAAGAACTAGCTGAGGCAATATATGCTGTAGCAGATTTCTTAGGAGGTCGAGTGGGACATTCCTTGATAATATGGCCGCCTTTTTTGGAATAATTGCAGAATTTTTTGGAAAATTTGAAGCATAGTGACCAAATCCTTTACAGCAAAAACATTGAACATTACTCATGTCACTTCCTTTTGGCTTTCCTTGTGCTGCATAAGCCACTGCAACGGAGGTGGATCTTCGTTGTTCCATGATAGTTTGAGTATGAAGTTGTTGCTCTTCTCAAAATAGCTCATTAAGACATGCATCCAAGGAGGGAGTTGGATCTCAATTCATAAGATTGGATCTTGTGCCTTCAAATTCAGATCTTAATTTCATAAGAAATTGATCTCTTTTTGTAATTTCATGGACAGATTGAACAGCACTAAGACCTGCCTGTGGTACGATGGCATAGATAATATCAGTATATTCAGCCCAAAGATTCATAAAAGTAGAGTAGAAATCAGAAATAGAGATTGTCCTGTTGTAGAGTGGCTAATTCATGTTCAAGTTGGAATTTACGAGCAGTATTTTGTTGACTATAAAGTTTCTTTAGGTAACTCCACGTCTCAGCTGCAGTTTTAAAAGGTCGAAGATAGAATAATGTTGGGTTCAACAGATCCAAGAATCCGTGTCATGATTTGAGCATCCCTGACCTCCCATTGGGCCTTCTTCTGATCAGTAGCTGGTCTGCCTCCACCAATGACTCCATAGATCTTTTTCTTTAACAAATATCTCAAAATGGAATGCCCAGGCAGAATAATTGTTGCCATTAAAATGAATCAAGGAAGATTCATACTTATTTGAAGACATGAGGCTGCGAGAACTTGATCAAGATAACTAAGGAAAAAATGAGCTAGAGCTAAGGAGAACAAGGGACAACAGATTTCAGAATTGTGGCTCTGATACCATGAGAAACTTAAGAGAGTTTAGGAGAAAATGGTGTGTCTTTTCTTGGTGGAGAATTCCACTTATATACTATTTACAAGCTGATTTTCAGCCCTAAAATAGTGATACACAGATCTGTTTACATCTTAATCAAGGAAAGAATAAAATATTTACAGAAGAAAATCTATAGGCTTTAAATGACCAGCTAGAGGTCTAAAATCATATAAAATAAAATCTGCCACAAAATCAACAATACTTAAAAGCAAATTCTTCTAAATCAACAATTATTTAATAGCAGATTCTTCTAACACTCTTTAGCTAGAAAGATGGAATCTTTTTTTTTTTCTTTCAACAAGTTCAGAGAAAGTTGTTGTACGACAAATTTGCTTAGACTTTGGGGAGTAATTTCAGTATGCAATTACAGTCTGTAAATGGGTAGGAATGAGAGGCAGATTTAAACTTTCGTAGCCACCACACTCAGGTTTGCATTGGCATGACACCTCAGTGTAAAAATTGCACCACAAATTCCAAACCATCATAAATGTTCGCTTGCTGGAATACTGAAACAAAAAATAGTAACTTCATTGAATGGAAATTTTATGAACGATGTCTTGCCAGCTTTCTTAATTATAGAATCAAAAGTTTTTAAACTTTGTAAGTTTTCAGATCCATAATCCATATAAGATTTGGATGCCTGGACAGATCCTTACTTTATTTGCCATCTGGGCTGATTAGAATTGTAATGAACTTGAAAGATAATAAAACTGAACTTAAAACCCATAAGAGACTATCACTCGACTCATTTCAAAAAGTGTAGTTGTGTAAAATTACAAAAATATACCTGCTGTTGATTTTCTGTGTAATGAGAGAGTTTTTATTGCTTCTTACATAACAAATGAGATGCAATTCACTCTTATTTATAGATGTAGGCTATTTCCAAAATACCTAAGCTACCATTTACACCTAAACTATACTACTCATACATACAGCAATATATCACAACACTCCCCCTCAAGTTGGCGCATAGATATTGAGCATGCCCAACTTGCATACTAAGTTATGAAAGATTTTGCCACTTAATCCTTTAGTGAAGACATCTGCCAGTTGATTATCTGAAATTACATGAGAAAATTTTGAGACACTTTGATTGATCTTCTCCTTTATGAAGTGTCTATCGATTTCTATGTGTTTTGTTCTGTCATGCTGAACCGAATTTTGAGCAATATTAATAGATGCCTTATTGTCACAGAATAAGATTGAAGCTCCAAACTTTGAAAGCTTCAATTCTTCTAATAGTTTTTTCACCTACAACATTTCACAAACTCCTAAGGCCATGGCTCTATACTCAGCTTCTGCACTTGAATGAGCTATTACACTCTGCTTTTTACTCCTCCAAGTAACCAAATTTTCTCCAACAAATGTACAATAGCCTGAAGTCAATCTTTTGTCATTTGGAGATCCAGCCCAATCTGCATCAGTATATACCTTAGTTTTTAGGTGGCCATGCTTAGAAAAAAGTATGCCCCTTCCAGGAGCAGACTTCAGATATCTCAAAATACGAAAAACAGCTTCAAGGTGAGAGTCACGAGAGTCATGCATATACGGACTCACAAGGCTAACAGCATACGCGATATCAGGTCTTGTGTGTGAGAGATAAATTAATCTATCGACCAACTTTTGATATTGGACTAGATCTACTGTCTTCCCAACTCCTGCCTGCAATTTGAGGTTGGCCTCAATTGGAGAATCAGATGACTTACATCCCAACATTCCTGTTTCTTCTAAAAGGTCTAGGACGTATTTTCTTTGTGAAATGAAGATCCCTCTATTAGATCTAGCAACCTCAATACCGAGGAAGTATCTCAGACTTTCAAGATCCTTAATCTCAAGCTCTTGAGCCAATAGTTTCTTCAAGCGAGCAACTTCTATTTCATCATCTCCAGTTACCACCATATCATCAACATAGACAACTAGTAACGTGATATTACCCTTGCGGTGTCTAATAAATAAAGTGTGATCAGCATGACTCTGAATATAACCAAAGGAAACCATTGCCTTACTGAGCCTATCAAACCATGCCCTAGGTGACTGTTTAAGGCCATGTAAGGTCTTTTTCAACCTGCATACCTTTCCTTCGGTTTTGTGACAATCAAACTCCGGAGGGATGTCCATGTAGACTTTCTCTTCTAAATCTCTATGCAAAAATGCATTCTTGACATCAAATTGATGCAACTCCCAGTTTAGGTTGGCTGCATAAGATAGTATGATCCTTATTGTGTTCATCTTAGCAATTGGAGCAAAGGTCTCTTGATAATCAACACCATAAGTTTGAGCATACCCTTTTGCTACCAATCTAGCCTTGTACCTTTTGACTGTGCCATCTGCCCTGTGTTTTACTATGAACACCCACTTACATTCTACTGGTTTCTTGCCTACTGAAGAGGTAACAAGATCCCAAGTTCCATTCTTTGCCAAAGCTTTCATCTCTTCCACCATTGCTTCCTTTCATTTTGGATCTTGATATGCCTCTTGCCAATTCTGTGGAATAGAAACAGAAGAAACAGACACGACAAAGGCTCTATAGGAAGAAGATAAAGAATCATAGGAAACAAATTGAGAGATGGGATGTTTAGTACACAATCTCACACCTTTCCTGAGAGCAATGGGAATGTTTGTGTCATCTATGATAGGATTAGCAGGAGAATCAGAATCAGCATTATGAACTAAAGGAATTATATCGGAATTAGGGATAATAGGAGTTACAGGAAGCTCACTGCATTGATTTTCTAGACTTGATCGCAAGGAAGACGGTTGGGCATTGATATGATGCACAATGACACTATTTTTCTCTTTTCTACTACATCTGTTCAAATCCGGCCTATCTAACCTATCTTTTCTTTGAGCATAAGCATCCTTTCTATCGGTATTTTGTACCTCTTCATCAATATTAACCAGATTCATAAATTGTTTCGGAACACACAGACATAGGAGTTATCCTCCCTTCCTCTTCTTCCCGAATCTCCCCTTGAAGAGGAGTGGGAGAAAAATAAGGTTCAGACTCTCTAAAGGTTACATCCATACTCACGAAATATTTTCGAGATGGAGGATGGTAACACTTATACCCTGTTTGTGTGGCAGAATAATCAACAAACACACATTTTAAGGCTCTAGGTTCCAGTTTTCCTCCACGTCGGTGATGAACAAAGCGCACACAACCAAAGACCTTTGGTGGAACAGTGTATGAGGTGCTACCTTGGAGAACTTCTATAGGACTCTTAAAGTTCAATGTTCTAAGAGGCATTCTATTAATTAGATATGCTGCAGCAAGAACAACATCTCCCCAATAGGTTTTAGGCACATTCATAGTAAACAAGAGAGACTTGGTGACTTCTAACAAATGTTTATTCTTCCTTTCAGACACCCCATTTTGAGCACTTGTACTCACACAACTAGTCTGATGTATGATTCCTTTAGAGTCTAGATATGCTTGAAACATGTTCTCCATGTACTCTGTTCCATTATCAGTTCTTAAAATATGAATTTTGCACCTAATTGTGTACTAATCATGTTATAAAAGGATTTAAAATAGGAAAACACTCTTCACTCTTTGCTTTCAACAAATAGATCCAAGTTAAACGAATGCAACAATCAATAAAAGTAACAAACCACTTATATTCAGATAATGCAACAGTAGGAGCTGGTCCCAGAATGAATTGTCATTAAAGGAACAGTATTTCTAAATGTTTTTTTTCATGTTTAGCAAGTTCACAAGCATCACAAGTAAAGGAATCTAACGGACATTGACTAAACAATTTAGGATACAATCTTTTGAGAACAACAAACGAAGGATGTCCTAACTGCCTATGCCACATCATAGCTATTTAACTAGTATTACTATTTCCTAACAAAGCTCGAAGAGTTCCTAAAGTGAGGCCACTGCTTCTTTTCTCAAGGAGATATAGGCCATCGTGCAATCTACCAAATCCAATCGTTTTCCCTGTTTTCAGATCCTACAAAACACAATGAGTTGGAAAGAATTCAACTTTGCAGTTAAAGGTCTTGGTAATAGCACTAACAGATAAGAGATTTACTGGAAAGCTAGGAATGTGAAGAACAGAGTTTAAATTGATGTTAGGGGTGCACTGAATAGAACCTGTTCCGAAAATAGAAGCAAAAGAACCATCTGCAATACAGACAGTTTGCTTACTAGGACAAGGTGAATATGTTACGAAGTTATTAGATGAGCCTGTCATATGTTCGTTTGCTCCTGAGCCTATAACCCACGAATTATCAACAGAGTCAGCTAAAAAAGCCATATCTGAATGCACAAAATTAGAGGAAGCTTCTGGAGTTGATGGAGAGTCGAGCTTTGTCATAAGACGTCTCAAGGTCTGTAGCTCTTCAGAAGATAAACCACCAGTGGGGGTTGTTGAGAGTACTTCAGGGGCTATAACTGCTTCAGCTTGGTGAGCAACATGACGAGCAAAACTTGGCTTTCTACCCCCACGGCCACGACTACGTCCACCAGTCGGTTTACTATGTAACTTCCAGCAAGTTTCCTTAATATGTCCCAGCTTTCCACAATGGTCACAACGATTGGTATTCTTTTCAGATCGAGTATGAATAGTTTGTAAGGATTGAGAAGCTACAAGTCCAGCTCTCTCAGATGGCCCAAGGGATAACATCACACATCTCCTACTCTCCTCCTGTTGTACATAAGAGTATGTTTCCTCTGAGGAAAGTAGAGGATCTTTCCCCAAGATCTGGATCCTAATCGGATCATATTCAGCATGCAATCCTGCAAAAAATTCATAGACTCTCTCAGTCTCAACCTTCTTCTGGTATTTAGCCGCATCCACTTCGCACTTGGGATGAAAGGTTTTATAGTAGTTTAGCTGTTATCATAGGTCATTCAAGGCAGCATAGTACCGGTTAACTGTCAATTCCCCTTGCTTCAAGCTGTGGACTTTGTTACAAAGCTCATACACTTGAGCATAATTTCCACTCTGAGAGTAGGTCGTAGTCACAGTTTTCCAAATTTTTGCTGCAGTATCCAACATCAAATACCCATTAGCAATTCTAGGCTTCATAGAATTTATAAGCCAGGACATAACTAATGAGTTTTCAGAGTCTTATTTGTCATAAGCGTCACTTTCAGGTGTAGGTGAGGCTTTAGAACCCTGTAATATAGCTTTGTTACCTCCTAGCTTTAATGAACAATAGGCATGACCTAGACCATGCAAGATAATTTGTACCATTTAGCTTCATCGGACTAATTTGTAACGATGGGTTGTCATATGAAGCACCAATTTTAGTGTCGATACCATCACTCATTGTCAAAAGACAGCAGAAACTATTGAAATCAGGTTTGAATACCGTAAAAAAAACCCGAAAGACAAGAACCAGTGCAGGAAAATAGTCTTGGAGGAGGCGCAACACCAAGGCGAAGCTGTTGGAGAAGTGGCCGGAGTACGCGCCACGCGCCGGCTCGTGAAGACGACGGCAGAACTGTCGGCAGCGTGTGAGCACACGCGCGGCGTCTGCTGGTGACTGGAAAGCGGGCAAAGGCTGACCGGCGACTCTTCTTCCACCCGGTCTAGGCGGTGACAATTCACTCTCTCTCCTGTGGTCGCAGTAGCTTCAACCTAGGCTAGGGTTTTTCTCTTTCTACTGTGTTTGGACTGACGAAAGGTGGATTTTATGGTCTGATACCATGTTGATTTTCTGTGTAATGAGAGAGCTTTTATTGCTTCTTACATAACAAATGAGATACAATTCACTCTTATTTATAGATGCAGGCTATTTCCAAAATACCTAAGCTACCCTTTACACCTAAACTATACTACTCATACATATAGCAATATATCACAACACCTGCCTTCTAAAAATGTGTTTGCTGCTAATACTTCAAATAATTAGCTGCTCAAATTTATTAACCAAATTCTTGTTTGAGTTTTCTTCTTATCTGCACCAATGCTCATCAACTTCTCAATCTTAGTTGGATTGAAACCTTTAAAGGAGTTGCAATGCCTTTCTACCCATCTGATCGATTAGAAATTGGCAAACCATAGGGTTCCAGAAAGCCGCTGACATAGCACATGATGCAAGGAAACCTCTAGGTGAGAGTCCAATATTGTGCCACATGGGTTGCTAAAGATTCCAAAGTAGTTAATGCGGCTGTTCGTAAATTAATCACTCAAAGTCACTCCTAGATCCTAAAAAATCTATATGCAAACAAGGTTGTTGACAGAACCAATATTATAAAAAAATGAGTCAACTCGTACAATCATTTGAGTTCATGACCTAATAAGCAGCAAATGATTCAAGTAGTTTTAAATAATTGTTGTTTGAGATTGGTGAAACATTGAGTGTTGACTTGGTGAAAACGTTAAAACTGTGCTTCAAAATTCAGGTTTTCCAATCTTAAGTTCTGTGGTTCAAATATTGAAATTCTAAAAATTTTTCACAAGATTTTTATTCTTGTCGCAACGAGGCAATGAGTTCTTGGGTATTTGAAATTTTATGTCATTGCTTCAAAGCTTTGAGATGAGAATGATAAGTGTAGAGATGCTGAGGACTAAAATATGGAGAAAGCTAAGAATGGCCAGAACTGAGAAGTAAAGAAGAAATAAAGCAATGTGCAGTGACAGAAAGTAATTGCATGTAAAAGCTAAGCAATGGTTCAAATATAAAGAAAGAGAAGAGTAGATGGTGGTAGTGGGACATAACAATTAGTGTTTTTTATTTATTTTTTAGAATTAAGGTTTAAATAGAACCACAATTAAAGAAAAAAAAAAGAAAAGGAAGTATTGGAATTTGGACGTTTGAAACAAAAAACCAAAATAATTGGAGAAATTACAAAAACACTGCCACAGTCCAAATGCCCTTTTTCTTTTCAAATTTGAGTTTCTTTTGCCCTCCAACTTATTTAATTCCTCTATTTTTCTTGAACATATCCCCTGATGGCTGATATGTAAATGCATTTTAATTTACAATTAAAACTTGATAGAAATGTTAAACATAAGTTTGATACTTATATTTAGAATTACATGAGAAATTTAGTTGACTATATATATAAACCTTACTATTTTATGATTCAATTTAATGGTCTCCATTGATTCTAGTTAAAAAGGTGATTTTGAGAACCTTGGATAAAACTATAATTACCCTTGCCTATTACATTGGAGGGGAATGCACTTGAAGGTTAATTAACTCTATTTTGTTTGGAGTTTTAGAAAGGGTAAGCATATTAACAGGTGTGGAGCATTTAAAAACTTCATATTAAATGCAAACCGGGTTAAAATAATGGGGTATTAATTATTAAGGGGCATAAATGTTTAACCTTCATTATCCTATCCTTCCACTAAAGTGAACTATCCAACCAAATTAGGAGGCTAACCTCCGTTCATGTTTTCCCTTTAATTCTCTCTAACCAATAATTACCTTATCAGACTATATATTATATTAAACCTCTCTCCAAACTTTTCTCAATAATAGTGAACAGAAAAAGGGAGACTAGATCCTCCTGTCTCAAAACTCCGAAAGCCACAAACGAGATTTTGCTTCTCTAGTGACTATTAACATAACAGAACAAAAAACAAGGCAGAATACAAACTAACTTCATTGTTTATACTTTAAGAGGAGTTGGTAAACTGTTGATTAATAATTATCTACTTGGAAGGATCTTGGATTTAGTTTAAATAATGTATTTTTGAGTTGGCACAAAAACTCGTTGCGTAGGTGCATCCATGTTTGTTGCTCTTCTCTATGTCTTTGTTCTTACACTCTTTTGGCACATCTTAAGTGAAATGTGAGTAAAGCTTGATGTATTCTCATTTATACTGTGTCTGTCCTTTATTTCCTTATACGCAGGCACAAAGTGATCAGTTAAAGCTCATGGGCCCTGTGATATTGAATGGGATTCTTAAGTTACTTGATAGTTTTTCTAATTCAGAATCAGGTTTTGTGTGAATAAAGTTTTTTTTATATCCTCTACTTTGCTACAAGATATTACATTATATAGGATTATGTAAAATTCATTCTGATTGATCCAGTTTCATCTGCTCATTCAATGCAATTGATCTAGTTTACTTCCAGATGTTGTTGCTAGGGATACCAAAACCTTTTGTTTTCAAGCAATTGGGTTGCTTGCACAACGCCTGCCCCATCTCTTTAGGTGTTCATCTGTCCCTCTTCTTTGTGGCTGTGTCCCAGTTTGTCTGATAAAAATAATCTGACGGTTATTGTTCCTTATCTAAGGGAGAAGATTGACATGGCTGTTCGTCTCTTTGATGCATTGAAAGTGGAAGCCCAGTCAATCCGTTTTATCATCCAAGAAGCAACCAATTCTCTTGCTGCTGCATATAAGGTTTGCACTTAACTTGGTAAAAATTTGCTTGCGTTTTTCTTTCTCTCATTTGAAGGCTTAATCTTGAAAATTTATTTGTTGGCATTTCTTTGGCATAGCTAGATCTAGCACGTTGGTCTTTGTCTTTTCCTAATTTCTGCAATATATGGGTATATTTACTTATTTCATCTAGCCTTACCACAGAAAAGTCTGTATACTTCTATAGGTGCCACTTTTCTTTGTTCTGATTTAGTTTATTTGCTTGCATATTGGAACAATAATGACTATGATGAAGATAGTATACTGTGGCTGGTATGCCAATTAAATTTTGACGACTCATTTGGCAGTCTTTTGTTTTTGTTTGTGTTTCAGTAATACCTATGTTTTTCTCCCTTTGGTAATAACTAAGCTCATAAAATCTGGAATTGCATCAACTGTCAATGCTACCAGAACTTTTACTCACAAGTCTGCTTCTGCTGCTAGGAATAGAAACATCCCCATCTACCAATCTTCACTACTGCTACCAACATTATGGCTCTAGTTATCAAAAGGACATCAATTTATTGTAATCTAAACAGAAAGTTATGACTTACAGTTTTTGTTTTCTCTATGTTATGTTTTGCTTATTTCTTGCTATTATTTAATAGAACTGAAATGGTAACCAAAGATTCATATAGCCGACCCCAACTAGTTTGGGACTAAGGTTTAATTGTTGTTGTTGTAGTATGCATATATCTTTCAATTCAAATTTGCAAATAAATTTCCTTATTCAAACATTACATGAAACTGAGTTTGTGACTCACAAATTGTTGTATTCATTTTATGTTGTTTTTATAGTTTCTCAAACAAAAATAGCATTGGTGGAAACAAAACCATTTGTTGTCAGTAATTAAATATGTCTGGATCTTTCAATATAATTCTTTTCTAAATGGCTACTATATCTTTTCTTCTCAAGTACATCACGTCCATGAAGGTTTTTATTGGAATCAACAGTCATTTCTGTCCATCAACTGGGTCTAGCAACTTAGAAGAAGAGTCTTAAGTAAAATATTTTATTTATTGGGAATGTTGTTGCAATATCTGGCTGATTACAGTATTTTGGTAGTTGTAGCATTTTATACGCATCCCCCTTTTTTTCTCAACAAAGTAGAAATACCATGTGGTGTGACAGCATTTTTTTTTTTTTTTTTTAAGAACATTTGCTCCCTTTTCACCCTCTATTAACGTGTTTCTGATGTGAACATTGTATATATTTACATCTATTGACATGACCAATATCGCATTATATGAACAAAAAAGCATACCAGATCAGTTCTATTCATTTGGAAGCTAATAAGGGGGATAAGAAGGGCGGTGAGCGTGGGAAATTTGTGTTTTTGTGCTTTTTATTTTTGTTTATTTACTAGGATATTTGGACCCACACCCAGTTTATACAAATTATGCACACTATCAAAAGCATGAGTATCATGAGGTACAAATGATTTCCTGGTGATGCTTAGTAAATATTGAAGTAGCAGGAGAAAAAGAAAATGGTTTAAAATTTGTTTGCTAGGTGTTAATTCTGTATAACTTTAGTTGCTGTTAAATGGATCTTGTGTTTAGCAACATATGGTACATACCTATTCTATTTATGACCTATGCAATCATTTAAATATTAAGGGGGGGGGGGGGGGGGGGGGGAATTT